>JZKD02S1159069.1:689062-724972 GCA_000966675.3 Picea glauca | reverse complement strand
AGAAGGAAGAAGTTCCAGTCAAGGTGACAGTGTGGACTTGGAACTTAGACATTGTGTCTCCGAGGGAACACTAAGTGAGTTGGACTTAGCTCACGTTAGCAAGTGTGCATTAGGATGGAAACAGGGACGATACCACAAACAAAGCCTTTAAAGCTTTGAAACTTGCCTTAACCCGTACACCCTTACTGTTTCCCCCTGACTATAGTCGGGATTATTTACTCTACTTAGTTTCTTCGGACTCTACCATTGCCATGGTCTTAGTCCAAGAGGATGATTCGCAATACGAACATGTCATATACTATTTGAGTCGAAGTCTCACAACTACTGAGACCAAATACCTACATGTGGATAAATTGGTCTTGGCAGTTGTTCAAGTTGTCCAATGTTTTCGTCATTATATCTTATTACACAAAACCACTGTTATTTTTTATTGCAACCCTATGTAGCATATACTTATGCGACAATTGTTAGGGCTCAGTACTCCAAATGGATAGTGATTCTCCAGGAGTTTGACTTGGAATTCGAACACGCTAAGTCAAAGAAATATTTCGTTTTCACCGACTTGATATGCGACCTTACCTCCACTAAGACAGGGAATGTGGCAGAGGATTCCTTACTTGATGAATCCCTTTTTCTGATCAGTTATGATGACATATGGTACAAAGATATCAATCTCCAGACTCAAACTTTTTGGCCCAATCTCTCTAGTACAGATCATCGTCGCATACACTATCAAGCTCAACAATACATCATTCTCGGTGATACCCTTTATTTCTGCGGTATTGACTCCATTTTTCGACTATGTCTCACTTACGATGAAGCCTAGAAAGATTTGAATGACTGTCACTCTGGAGCATGTGGCAGTCATATGTTTGGGTATGCCACTGCCCAAAAGATCTTACGAACAGATTATTTCTGGCCTTCTTTATTTAAGGATTTCATTATTGTTGTCTAGAAATGCCATGCTTGCCAAACTTATAATAACAAGATAAGATCTCATCATGCTCATTTACATCATGTAGTTTTTGTTGGTCCATTCTCCAAATGGGGAATTGACTTCATGACATGTAACCCTCACTCAGTTGGGGGGCATGGATACATCATTGTAGTTGTGGATTATTTCACTAAATGGGCCGAGGCGATGCCTACATTTGATAACACCAGGAAAACTGCAGCATTGTTCATATTCAATCATATCATTACTCGATTTGGTATCCCTCAAGATATTGTTACCGATCATGGTAGCCATTTTCGGAACTTCATGATGTCCAAACATACTGAAAAGTTGGGTCTTTGCCATGAAAACTCAACCCCCTATTACTCACAGGCCAATGGACAAGTCGAAGCAATCAACAAAGTTATCATTACTATGCTTCGACGGATGATAGGAATTCATAAGACAACCTGGCACATGATGTTTTTCTCTGCATTGTGGGCCTATTAGACATCTGTCAAGTCTGCCATAGGATTTACACCTTTCCATCTAGTTTATGGTTTCGAAGCTATCTTTCCAATTGAATGTGAAATACCATCTTTGAAAATGGCCATTGAACTTCTCCCCAATACCTCCGCTGAAGAAGAGCGTCTTTTGAATTTAATGCAATTAGACGAAACCCGTCGTGATGTCGCCCTAGTTATTGAAACTCAAAATAAATGTGTTAAAGCCCAACATGACAAGCATATCAAGCCACGTGTTTTTTCTGAAGGTGATCTTGTTCCCCTTTATGAATAGGATTGTGATTTGCTAGGGGCCGGTAAATTTGAGGCCATGTGGTGAGGTCCTTACATTATCAAACATGTGTTGGAGAAGGGATCTTATGAGCTAGTCAATTATGATGGAATCCCTTTGAGTGAGCCCCGAAATGGGCTTTACTTAAAGAATTACTATGCTTAAGTCATTTTTCGCATGATTGCTTGTACTTTTAGTGTATCATACTCTTGTGTGTTTTTTCATTGTTTGGTTTCGACCTTCAGCTGCTTACCTTGCATTGTGCTTGGTTTCTAGATGTCGATGTCTTCGCTACACTACATTGGCTTCGTTGATGGCGCTAGTCGCAGTACTCAGAACTTAGCATCTACTGCTTAGGAAATCTATGCACCTACAGATGATTTGATTAGTATTCATGGTGTTTTCCTTGATCATGCAACTAACAATATCGTGGAATACAGTGAAGTCATCGAATAATTGACCGAAGTTGTGTCTCTTGGAATCTGTCATCTTGTTGTATGGCTCGATTCGCAGTTAGTAGTCTTACAGTTGAGTAACATCTACTCCATTCGAAGTCTTACATTATTAAGGGTATATTTACGAATTCGCCTCTTGGAACGTCATTTTGATTACATTGAATATCAACACATTCCTAGATGTCTAAATACAATAACCGATGCATTGGCTAATTATGTGTTAGACATACATTTGAGAAATTTATAAAAACCAATTACACTTTGTATATACAACAAAGTAAGCCGGTATAAGCTTCATATATATATAACGATTAAAGTTTTTACAAAAAAGTGTCTTTGTCCGAAGACCAAAATGTCAAAAATGTGAATCACATGGCTTCTTATACAAATATAGCATCAAGGATATTGCTCATGATAACATGTGACTTCCCGTGCTACTCTATGGAGTAGTCGACCGATGGATGATGTTAGCGCCAATTCTTGCGAGGGGGGTGTTTCTCTCTGATTTCAGGCCCTTGGTGTAAATGCGTGGAAATGGGGTTTAAAAACCCATCAAATGTGTTTTATTCAAAGGCCACAGTCATGAGTGCCAAGCGCAGCACATGGAAGAAGTCCATTTCGGGCTTAAAATCAAGCGAGCAGGCATTTTGTTTTCAACGGGGACAATCCATAGATGGAGCAAATTGACGGTCATCGGGTAAGCTTGAGTTGCGGAGTTGAACGGGGTTTATCACATGGGCTCATCTCTTATGGCCACAGTCACAAAATGATCGTGGTCGTTCAATCCAGTCGGGACATATGGCACATGATCAGGCTCGTTCCAGATTTCGGCTACCGGGACTTCAAAAGACAGGGGGTCTCTCATCCATTGCATCAGGAAACCCCGAAATGCGAAATGATTAGCCATTTCGGCTATCGGGACTTCAAAAGACACGGGATCTCTCATCCATTGCATCGGGAAACCCCAAAATGCGAAATTATTAGGCATTTCAGCTACCGGGACTTCAAAAGACGGGGTCTCTCATCCATTGCATCGGGAAACCCCGAAATGTGAAATGATTAGTCGTTTCGGCATTTCGGCTATCGGGACTTCAAAAGACCGTGTCTCTCATCCATTGCATTGGGAAACCCCGAAATGCAAAATGATTATCCATTTCAGCATTTTGGCTACCAGGACTTCAAAAGACGCGGGGTCTCTCATCCATTGCATCGGGAAACCCTGAAACGCGAAATGATTAGACGTTTCAGCATTTCGGCTATCGGGACTTCAAAAGATAGGGGGTCGCTCTTCCATTGCATCGGGAAACCCCGAAATGAGAAATGATTAGCCATTTTGGCTACCGGGACTTCAAAAGACACGGGGTCTCTCATCCATTGCATCGGGAAACCCAGAAATGTGAAATGATTAGCCATTTCAGCTATCGGGACTTCAAAAGACACGGGGTCTCTCGTCAAGTGCATCGGGAAACCCCGAAACGCGAAATGATTTGTCGTTTCATCATTTCGTCTATCGGGACTTCAAAAGACAGGGGGTCACTCTTCCACTACATTGGGAAACCCTAAAACGAGAAATGATTATCCATTTCATCATTCCAGCTACCGGGACTTTGAAAGACAGAGGGTCTCTCCTCCACTGCATCTAGAATCGCTGAAACGCGAAATGCGAAAAGTGATTTTGAAGATAGGCGCAAGGTCACGGCCCGTGGTCACTTGGGGCGATAGAAAGAGCTGGTTAAAGGGCCAAAGCATCGGGTTTAGTTGCAGGAGGCGTCACCGCGTTCTCTAGGTGCCAATTGAATTTGGCCTCGATCATGATCCCTGCTAGAGGTAAATAAAGGTAGGAGAAGGTGGTTGAAACCTCGCCTCACTACTTAAATGTAAGGAATGGAAGTTCTGGCAGGCAGTTTTCCCAAGATCGTCCTGTGTGCAGGTTTTCCTAAGGAGCCATGCCAATCTGATGTCCTCGTCTGACCAGAGGAGCCTGCACATGCTAGGTTGGATTTTAATGTTTCAGCTAACCTCCTGCTGCCAAGGTGGCGAGTTTCTCTAAGTATATATACTCAGCTTTTGTATTTTTGTAAGGATGGATGGTAGAGCAGAACTACCGACTGTAAATCTTTAATGAGGCCTCTGGTTCCCTGGTTATAGATTGATATTTGAGACTTATTTTTTAATGGAAGCCAGCATCTTCTTCTCCTTTTTTCCTCTGAATCTTAAGAGCCCAGGCATGGATGATCCAGTCGGGTGTTGTAATGACTATATAATGTATGTTTGATTATATTAGTTTTGCAGCATCTTAATTTTTCTTGAAGTTTCTCAGATCTGAGACGATCTCATATCTATGACTTTTCCCCCCTTTTTAAAGGCTGCTAGAAGACCAGATGTCTAGAGCGGACTTTATTTCCTTTGTTTTTCCCTCCACTTACTCACTACTATGCAAAATCACTAGCTTAAATCAGATCAAGACCTCACCTGTCTTAGTTGTTCCAACCCAATTTTTTGAGTTAGAACGATATTGTTCTGAGTTTACTTCCATTCATCACCCTTTATCAACAAATCGTGACATTTAAACCGATGGGCGTTGGGCTCTTCTCCTGCTACAATCTAGGAGTGACTTCTGACGCCAACATTTATGGCGTCGTTGTCGGGGATGAAGTTGAAGATTTTCCCCGGGATTGAATGACATTGAGTCTCTGATTTTGAAGGTGCATCAGGCATCAGAGCCCTTGAAGATTTCTACTGTGCACCTAGCGACTCCACTATTTCCACTTCATTATTTCAGTTGTGGCTACTTTTAGCACACCTGAAAGCTGACCCAGAGGAGATTTTTCGAGAAGGTTTCAGCAGCTTCTTTCTCAGCTTGAGAAGTTTCCTGGGAGGACACAACATTAGGATCTGGCCTCTGATGGTGAACAAAGACCAGACACATTCAAAGCTGAGCATATTTCACCTGGAGACTCCATGATCCGAGGATCGGTCGACGACTCCACTAATTCAATATGGAAAATATCTTAGCTCAAAGGTTGGATTTCTATGACTTTTCTCAGATAGTTGGTTTTCCTAATCCACTGCCAGATAGAGATGAATGGGAAGATATCCTCCCTAAATTTCAAGCAAAAATTTTAGAGGTACCAGCTGAGCATTTCCTGGACTTTCATGAGGTTATTCATTGACTTAATATCATGCATGAAGATGTCCAGATTAATCTTTTTAAGTATTCATTAAAGGGAGTTGCTCTTGATTGGTGTCGATCTCTTCCCACTGCAAGCATCCATTCTTTGACAGGTTTTCATACAGCTTTCAATTCATTTTGTAAAGATTAATTCCCAGTTGAGTGTTTGTATGAAAATTGTTGTGATGAGTTTTCTTTGCTTCATAAAGCCTCTGCCAACCCTGAAGACCATGTTTTTGATGAAGATTTTACTGTGGAGGAAAGCATTTGCTATGAAAATCTAGAGGCGTTGGATGATATTAATTATCTTAGCCCTAGCACGGAAGTATCTGACATAATTTTAGATACATCTATTCCTTTAGATGTTCATAAAGATCAACATGACTCTTGTGATAATTCTGAGTTTATAGAGCAGATGTTGTCTATAGTAGATGGCTCTCCTGAATATAGGGTTGAAGCAAATGTTCCTAGCAACCCAGCTTATGATGATGAAGACCTTCCAGTTTTTAAAGAAGAGATGGTTGTGGAAGAGGATTCTTCTCTTTTCCTTCATGAGGTTGCCCATGATATATTTTTACCTAGGATTAAAGAGAAAAATCTTATGTATGAACAGCCAGAAGCTACAGTAACCGTTGTCCATAAAATGGATATTTTTTACAGTTATATTCTCGATGGGATCACTATTCTGGAGGTTGATCATAGAAATGAAGGGCAACCCTTTTTTGATGAATATTCTAGTGATGATGAGCAGCAAGCTTATTCTACATTTGATCACTATGAAGACACTGACCGACATGACAACAAGCAGAGCTTTCCCATGGTCCCTATTTATGATGATTATGAATCTGATCCTTGGGAGAGCCATGGAGAAGAGGAGGAGGAGCCAAAGATGCAGTTTACAAAATGCGTAGAGCCAGTCAGTGAGCAGCCACCGCTTGAGATCAATCAGCCTACATCATCTATCCACCCACCTATGCTTACCAGAGATATTCAGCCACACGTGAACAACTGTGTAGCAAAGGAGGTTTCCTTTCGCCCATTTTCTAGAGTTTGCCATTGGTCCTATGAGCATGTGAAGGAATACATGGAGTTGTATTTCCTTCACAATTTGGAGCCGCCTTATTTCATCTCGACTTTAGCTTGTAAGGAGGAGTTGAAGAGCGTAATCATTCTGCTGTCACAGTTACACCATCTGTTTGTGATCTTCGATAGAAGGAAGGAGCTTCTATTCAGGAAGTTGCTTGATTGGCTATGGTGGAAGTTTTATTTCACCTAGCCCCATGTAAAGGAATTTATTAGTTTAGGACCATACATAAATAAACTCCTTGGAGCATGTGTGTTTATCTTTTATTTTCACTTATCGGCATGTATTTTTAAGCAGGGTGTTTTGAGCTCGACTCCATAGCCCAACAGAAAGCAACTGGAACTACAAAAGGAGTTATTAGAGCATCGCAGGGATGACTCTATCCCCCATGGAGCCTAATGTTAGTGCCAATTCTTGTGAGGGGGGTGTTTCTCTCCGATTTCAGGCCCTTGGTGTAAATGCGTAGAAATGGGGTTTAAAAACCCATCAAATGTGTTTTATTCATAGGACGCAGTCATGAGCGCCAAGCGCGGCACACAGAAGAATTCCATTTCAGGCTTAAAATCAAGCGAGCGGGCATTTTGTTTTCAACGGAAACGATCCATAGATGGAGCAGATCGATGGTCATCGGGTAAGCTTGAGTCGCAAAGTTGCACGGGGTTTAGAGCATGGGCTCATCTCTTCTGGCCACAATCACGAAATGATCGTGGTCATCCGATCCAGTTGGGATACATGGCGTCTGATCAGGCTCGATCACGATTTCGGCTACCGAGACTTCAAAAGACAGGGGGTCTCTCATCCATTGCATCAGGAAACCCCGAAATGCGAAATGATTAGCCATTTCGGCATTTCGGCTACCGGGACTTCAAAAGACACAGGGTCTCTCATCCATTGCATCGGGAAACCCCGAAACACGAAATGATTAGCCATTTCGGCTACCGGGACTTCAAAAGAAACGGGGTCTCTCATCCATTACATCGGGAAGCCCTTAAACGCGAAATGATAAGCCGTTTCGTCTTTTCGGCTACCGAGACTTCAAAAGACACGGGGTCTCTCATCCATTGCATCGGGAAACCCTGAAACGTGAAATGATTAGCCATTTCGGCATTTCGGCTACCGAGACTTCAAAAGACATGGGGTCTCTCATCCATTGCATCGGGAAACCCCAAAACGCAAAATGATTAGCCGTTTGGGCATTTCGGCTACCGGGACTTCAAACGATAGGGGTTCACTCTTCCATTGCATCAGGAAACCCCGAAACGCGAAATGATTAGCCATTTCGGCATTTTGGCTACCGAGACTTCAAAAGACACGGGGTCTCTCATCCATTGCATTGGGAAACCTCGAAACGTGAAATGATTAGCCGTTTCGGCATTTTGGCTACCAGGACTTCAAAAGACAGGGGGTCTCTCTTCCACTGCATCGGGAAACCCCGAAACGCGAAATGATTAGCCATTTCATCATTCCAACTACCGGGACTTTGAAAGACAGGGGGTCACTCCTCCACTGCATCTGGAATCGCTGAAACGCGCAATGCGAAAAACGCTTTTGAAGATAGGTGCAAGGTCACAGCCCGTGGTCACTTAGGGTGATAGAAAGAACTGGTTAAAGGGCCGAAGCATTGGGTTTAGCTGCAGGAGGCATCGCCGTGTTCCCCAAGTGCCAATTCAACTCAGCCTCGATCTTAATCCCTGCTAGAGGTAAATAAAGGTAGAAGGAAGTGGTTGAAACCTCACCTCACTCCTTAAATGTAAGGAATGGAATTTTTGGTAGGCAGTCTTCCCAAGATCGTCCTGTGTGCAGGTTTTCCTAAGAAGCCATGCCAATCTGATGTCCTCGTCTGACCAGAAGAGCCTGCACATGCTAGTTTGGATTTTAATGTTTCATCTACCCTCCTGCTGCCAAGGTGGTGAGTTTCTTTGAGTATATATACTCAGCTTTTGTATTTTTGTAAGGATGGATGGTAAAGCAGAGCTTTCGACTGTAAAGCTTTAACAAGGCCTCTGGTTCCCTGGTTATAGATTGATATTTGAGACTTCTTGTTTAATGGAAGTCAGCATCTTCTTCTCCTCTTTTCCTCTGAATCTTAAGAGCCCGGGCATGGATGATCCAGTCAGGTGTTGTAATGACTATATAATGTATGTTTGATTATATTAGTTTTGCAGCATCTTAATTTTTCTTGAAGTTTCTCAAATCTGAGACGATCTCATATCTGTGACTTTTCCCCCCTTTTTAAAGGCTGCTGGAAGACTGGATGTCCAGAGCAGACTTTATTTCCTTTGTTTTTCCCTCCACTTACTCACTACTATGCAAAATCACTGGCTTAAATTAGATCAAGACCTCACCTATCTTAGTTGTTCCAACCCAATTTTCTAAGTTAGAACGATATTGTTCTGAGTTTACTTCCATTCATCACCCTTTATCAAAAAATCGTGACATTTAAACTGATGAACATTGGGCTTTGCTCATGCTGCAATCCAGGAGTGACTTCTGACGCCAACAGATGCAGAAAAACCCACTATATGGCACTGGTAATGCCTTGGGATCTCATCAATAGAGGCATTTGGGACATCCACAGTCAGCCCCTCCAAGTTTTTTTCTATAGCCTCGTAGTCACCAACGACTAATCTTGCTACCTTGACTCTCTCCCCTCACCTTTGAATGGGAGATGAACCTGGAGGTTGGTGAGATCCCACATCTGCATCATCAAAGAGATTTTTTGATTAGTTATCGGATAAAGGACATAGAAAGCATTTCATATTTAAAAATTACAAAAAAATTATAAAAATAATATGTACTTCTTACCTATGTTCCCCCACTGAGAACCTTCAAAAAGAACCAAGTTTGGATCACCTCAGAAGTCCAAGCCGGCATATGTGTAGTCATCTACCATAAGCATCTGGGGCCTCAACCAATCAAAGAAAACGTCATTATACATGACGATAGGACCAATCACATGTCGTTCCATGAGTTCATACCACCTCTTCATTCTTGGATCCTATGGGGCCGGTATGCCCCACTCTACCTGTAGGCGTAAGTGTGGAACCCTCTCCAGAAAGAAGGACACCAAAATCGACCTGTATCCAAATTTTTTCAAGTCACCTCTCCTACACTTGGTCAATTGTTTCTTAATGCTTCTGAGAACCCCATCACTCCAGTTGAAAACTTGGGGCTCTGTGCATTCTAGCACATACTGGAAATATCTTTGAAGGTCCATATGGGGAGTTGTGCTCTCTTCCATACACGCGATGTTGTATAGGATAGTCCATAGAGGTAAGTCACAGACATCTCGAATAGCAACATTTCCGCTATGTCTCTCAGTGCCTGGCATGCAATGTGTGCTGACATAGTGGCTCATAGGCTCACCACCTCCTCTGCTACATGTCAGTGTAACTTGATCCCCTCGGCAAAACAACCTGGTCAAGAAGTATATATCCTCGATATCTATCTCAATAATGTAATCCCCACAGGGAATACATGTTGGTCTACGTCCCACATATTGACTAAGTACTCTAGTAATCTCAACTGGGCCCTCATGCCTTGGATCTTGAAGAATTTTAGCAATCCACAATGTCGGAGGGCATTTACTATTCTCGGGTCATTCCCAGCAAAGTAATCTTCATCCTCATGTTCTCTTTCTTGCCATTCCAACATCCTTACTATAGAAAACCTGAAATAGAACATAAAAGAGGAATTAGCATCTGCATCTCTCTCCTGGAAACTTTTTACTGGCTGAAACATCTTAAAACATTATTTGTTTTGCGCACGTCGCAGGCTAGCTTGTCCGTACAGTGAGGAATCATCTCACTGTAGCTTAAGGGTCGCATGTGGTGACCCTGGGTCATCGCAGGGCACAATACAGGGTGCCTGCAATGACCTTCGGGTGCAAGTACCCTATAAAATGCAACCTAAAAAGACATTTATAACCAATGAAAAGTAAAAATGAATCCATGAAAAGTTGAAGGAGATGAAAATTACCTGTCCTGCGGAGACCATTCGCCAAATGATCAACCGTGCCTCTCGCAATCCACAGTGGAAGTTTGAGGTAAAAATGGGGGTTTTGGAACAAAGTTTGGGTGGAGTAAGAATGAAATGGTAAAAGAAGTTTTTACCCCATTTTATTAACTTTTTACTTTTCCATTTCATTTTTATATTATTTTATGTATTTCAATGAAACCCTAGACTTTTAATGGTGTTACAAGTGTTTGATTTTTCACATGTGAGAAATATAGGAGCGGAATTTGAACAAGGATACATCTTTTGGGTTCGCTTTTATACATTTTTCGTATGTACAGATCCTTTTAGAGTTTTTCAAGAAAAACTCTAAGCTTAGTTTTTTCTCTTTCTCGTGCTCATAAATCAATGAGAACGTAGCCGAGTATACTTTTGTCATTTTTTCGTACTCGTGATGGTAACACGAAAAATGACACCTATGGAGTATCCTTTAAGCTCTTTTCACACTCCATAGAAATGAAAAGATTGTTGAGCGACCTTGTTCTTTTCACGCTTGTAAAAGTATTTGAAGAAAACATTTGATGGCGAGTTGGTTATCACTTTTTCGGTCTCATTAGATTAACTTACGAAAAAAGAATTTGTGGAGTCCTCTTTAAGTGTTTTTAAGACTCTCTAAATATGAAAAACTCCTGAGTTTTCTCTCTTTTGACTCGTTAAACAAACATCGAAAGACCCATATGGGACCGAACCACTCCTTCTTAGGGTTCGTTAAACATACTCCGAGGGACTCGTCCGAAGGATGATCTTACATCAACAAGCATATGTTATCCTCCTCAAGATTGCGTAAAAATAAAGAGGTACTCACCAGAAATGGTAGGGGAAAATTTGGGAAAGAAATGTGTCTCTGTATCCGTGTTAGTGGTAGCAATAGTCACTCTTGAACATGACACCCCACTTCATCATTGTATCCGGGTTGGGAAATCCATTCGTCTCTCGTTTGACCATCTACATGTCTATATGTTGTGTCCTCCTTGAGTCAATGTTGCCAAGACCATTGTCGTTTCTTTCATATGTTCAAGAGAAATCCAGCCTTAATGAGCCTCCTATTGAGTCGACCATCTGCAGTTATAAATTTTATACCATGTCGGCCTTCACTATGTCAGTTTCGAATCATTTCATGCTTTGATCTATCTCAAATATATTACTCATTTCATGTCATTGATGGGGGATACATCAAGGCCCTCCTGTGATGAGTCTTTTCCTGTCGAATTCGTCTCATTATCCAAGAATAAGACTTAGAAATCATTCAGTGCCTTAGAGCCTACATGCCTCAATAGCAGGTTTCTTCGCTTTCAACAGTGGGTTCACATCATTGGCCCCTGATTGGAATATTTTCTCGAGTGTTTAACTTCAAGTCCTTTCTTCATACTCGTTGGATTGTACTGGGGTACCTTGGGAGTCATTGACATCAATGATGATTTTCCTCGCACTTGTTAACGGTTCTCATCATTGGTCGGTAATCAAGTGATTTCTACCATGTTCAACTTCAACACCTATAATCGAATGGTCAGATTCATACTTAGGAACAATGAAAATGAAGACCCTGGGTCACACCATTTTGGTCTAGGCTGCAACAGAGTATTCATGATTTGTATTGACACATAGATCCACTTTGTATGTCTTGTGGCTATGTCCGAATTTGAAGTATTTAAAGCATAGATCCACAGTGTATTATGGGTGGCTATGTCTATTTGCAATGACATGGATCCATGATGTATGTTTAGTGGCCATGAATCATTTGACACTTTGTAATCTGAGTATGGGAATGCCTACCTCGGATGATGGTATATTATTATGATGATGCTTGATTATTTGCATGTTCCCGACTGATTATCTCTTTGTTTCCAACATGCACACATTTTACAAAGTATTTCGGTTGTCATGAGTTCCAACCTCATACTTTGGGGGGCATTCTATTACACATTATTTTGGTCATCTTAGTGATCCACTAACAACATGTGTTCATGTTCCCAAAAAGAGCCTTTCTCCATGAGGAAAGTGATTGGCTTCCTTTTCTAAAAAACCCTATTAAGGAAGTTCGTCGCAGGTTGCACCATAAGTAGGATGCGACGATGCATGGTCATCGCACTCTGCCCTAAAACTGGTTTGCGACGTCTCCACAAGCTGCTCTACAGCTGGGGTGCGATGATGTCAAAAGGATAAGAAAAGGTCGACCTTCACGAAAGTTGTAGAAGGGGATCTTCTAGAAGATGAGGACGCATCCGTATGGTTGGGATCCTACCACTTCTCTGATTTGGTGGGATCATCCTAATATCTTTAACCATCTCTCTTTCCCCTATATAAAGAGGGATTTCTCATGGAAAAGGCTAAGGTTAATGAAGGTTGATTCAAGCAAGATTATTATTGAATAGGCTAAGAATTGGATGAGAACTTCTACTTCAGTTCATACTTGAGAGCTCCATCTTAGTTCATCAAGTAATTGTGGATCTTCTTATTCAAGTTTGGAGCAAGTGTGTGTGTTGGAGCAAAGGGTCATCGGAAGGGGACCTTGAAACATCAAGGCTTTGGTTGTAATCTCCACTTTCATTATTTATAATACAGTGATATGTTTCTTTCCCATAAAACTTATCTCATTTTATTGTATGACTCCTTGATCACATACATAGGTTATCTTTGAGTGTGCTATATCACTTTCACTTTGGTCGGCTTGTGATCCCTTGCAAATCCAATATCATAGGAGCACTGGAGTGAATCTAGGACGACAATGGCAAGAGGAAGTGATATTTAAACGGTATGTTTATCATCTCTTGTTCTATATTAAAATCAATGATTAGAGGTTAGGGAAAGTGTCATATTTTGTTCTGTTTTGTTCTAGATCTAGGTCGATTTAGGGATATTTCTTTATGTCTGCATTTACCGATAAGTTCCATAACATTCTTTACACGAGTGAATATGTCCAGATGATCAAGCTACCTCTCAAAAATTTTGTCTTTCTTGATGGATTCAAGAAATATCACATCTATGGAAAGGATGAACTTCTTTTTTGTATCATCGTAACGATGATACCCCTTGGTATTATTTGAGTACCCCAAGAAGATGCACTTCTGACTCTAGGCATCAAGCTTGTTTCTTTTCTCCTTAGGAATCAAGGCATAGCAAGTAGAACCAAAGATCTTGAGATGCTTCACCGAACGAATGTGGCCATATCACATTAAAGGAGTCTTATTTTTAAGAGCATGAGATGCACACCTATTTTTGACATAAATTGCACAGAATTGCATCAACCCAAAACATCAACTTAACATTCTTGAAAAACATCATGGAACAAACCATATTTAGGAGTGTCTTGTTCATTTGTTCAACTACATCGTTTTGTTGGGGATTGTATGGAACCGTTGTTTGATGTTTGATCCCATGTTGGTGAAGGTACTTTCAAATTCATTAGATGTATATTCTCTTCCATTATCAGTGCGAAGAGATCCAATATGAGACTGAGCTTCATTTTGAATCCATACATGAAAATTTTTAAATGTTTCAAAAGCTTGTGGTTTATCTTTCAGCAAGTACACCCAACACATCCTGGTGTAATCATCAATAAAAGACATGATATATTTGTTTATGTTTGCAAAAGGAACGGGCATAGGGATGCACAAATCAGAATGAATCAATTCAAGTTTTATGCATGCTCTAGAAGTAGAATCGTGGAATGGTTGTTTGCTATGTTTTCCAAGGATACAAGCATCACATTGTTTCACTTTCCTAGGAATAGTAGGCAAACCAAAAACACCATTATTTATCAATAAACAAAGACTATAATAATTGATATGGCCAAATACAGCATGCCACAAAAGACTATATAACATTATACCTTCATCGTGATGAGAGAGATATGCATCATTTTTTGTATGGGAAGATGTCCCATTCAGCTTCAGCAGTCTTCCATCTTCCATTTCGGTCATAACAAGCATTTTATCAGAATCCTTTTGTATTTCAACTTTGCCACCGATCATATGAACAAAGTGGCCTTGTTGTCTGATGTGCACAAGGGACAACAAGCTCCTTTCCATCTCAGGAAGATAGAGCACATTATGTAGAAGAAAATCTAGGAAACTTGAGTCTAATGGTGCCCATTCCTGAGGGTTTGACGTTGGACTTGTCTGTAAAATACACTATGCCATCTATATTTTCATTGAATTTTTCAAAAAAGTCTCTTTGAAATTTCATGTGATAGGTTATGCATGTGTAAAGAATTCATGCATTTTTCCAAGGAGTATATGCAGTGTTAAATAAATTTTGTGTTACTCCTATATTGCAATGGGAAACAATGTAATGGGTAGATTCAGGTGGATTACCTCTTGTTGGTTCTGAAGGTTTAACTTTGTCCTCTTTCTTATTTTGTCTTAAAAATTCTTTAACCTTATCCCACAGAAATCTACAGACATATGTTTCATGTGACCCAGTCTTTTTGCAATGGATACAATGAAGAATGTATATATCACCTTGGTTGTATCTACCCCCTATGAAATTATTTCTTTCACGCCCACGTCCTCTTTTGTCGCTTTCTCCTCTGGAAGAATCATGTTGTTTACGCTTCTCTTTTTGAGCAAGTTAAATATTATTTCCAATTGGAGAAGTTGACTTCTTTCCAAATGTGATGGATTTCATTTGACCACTTTCTTGCAGCAATTTAAGGTAGTGAGAATATGTAGGGTAGAGGGCCTTAATGAATGCCATGAGAGAAAGATCAATCTTCACTCCACTAGCTTCAATTTCATGCATTATGGCTTTGATTTCTGAACATAAATCCATAGGGTTATCATTCTTCAACTCTACGTTGAAGAGCTTTAATATTAGTTCTATGAATTCTAGTTCAGAATATGTATCAAACAATTCATTCAATCTCTTCAAGGCACCATAGGAATTACTAATAGAAGCAATATTATGACTCACCTCCTCACTTATTTTCGTAGAGATTGCTTCATATGCCCTGTGGTCTTTATCTTCCCATATTTCACATTCTTTATTTGAGGTCGGAATGACTGGTTTTCTACCAAGTCTTCTACTCTATCTGCTACTCTTTGATTCGGAGACAACTTCTTCTTCTTTTGATTCTACATCTTCTTCAATGATTTCGCTACTCTGAGGAAATGTTGTTGCTTCGCAAATCCCTTTCCACAGATCATTGAAGATCAGCGTGCTCTTTATCTTCCTATACCATTCTCTGCAGTTCTCCTTGTCGGTCAACACCACACCGACGATGGAGGTGAGAGAATACATTATCTTGTAGGACTGCTTATTTAATTAGCAACTTTTTAAGCACAGAATGAATACAGAAACAATTATATTGTACCTTTTTCGCTCAGAATGAGTGCAGAAACAAGCTCTTCATATGCTCGACGAGAGAGATGATGGATTTTTCTTAAACACACAACTATTGGAGATGAAAATACATGAAGGTATGTCAAAGAAAGATGGATTGAAAGCTTAGGCACAGTCTACAAAGACAGAGATGAATTACCAATGGCTCAAATTATTTAATATCGCCTTGCACTGCTTATGTGCTTAAAGCATTAACCAATGTACTCGTAATTGAGTTGTCAAGGAATATGGAAATGTTCTACAACAAATCGTTTGATAACTTCAAAGTACCATGCATTAATGTAATTAAATATCGAGCACCTGGACGAGATGGAATATACATAGGTTATTTCTTCTGAGGTGAGTATTTCTTCACCAGAGGCTCTTCACCAATATGAGGTCGTGAAGAAAGAAAACAGAACCAACAGAGATAATATATCGTGATAATATGTCATGAGGGTCATAAGGAATGGCGCAACAACAATGAATAAAATTACAATCCGTTCCGGAGATTATGCAGCAGTAATGAAGAAAATTACAATCCGTGTAGCAATAATGAAGATAATTAGTTCGGGAGATTGCAATCCATTGCAAGAAAATTACTGTGCTGAAACAATTAGGATTCCCGGTGAGCAAAACGAGAGAGGAAATCGAAAATTAGGTAAGGGTTTTAGGTGAAACACAAAAATGACATGCATACTTGAAGAGCGTGAAGTGTGTGGCACGAATAATTAACATGAGGGAAACCTGACGGGCTAGAGGGATAGCAACCTAATGAGCCAGAGAGACAAGCAGGACAACAGAGGTATTTCTACATGGTAGTAGAAGGAAATGCCAAGGGAAATAATCGTGGAGTTAAGCGGGCTCTGAAACCACTGCCAGCCGGGGATGGTAGAAAAGATAACACCACACTGATACATTTGGTATTAAAATAATAGGTGCATAAATGAAAAACAAATGATAGTTGGTATTCCATAACTGAAGATGCTTCCTATCACTTGTAACTCTTTATATGTACGTTACTGTTACAAAATATAATCCTCTTTATATGTACGTTACTGTTACAAAATATAATCCCAAGGATTAGGTATCCAATACTAAAGCTTACAAGGAACAAAATTGGAATCTCCTTCCAACCTATCATACTTCCTAAGACCAAGATTCATCTTTCACATCATGAAACGATCCTCAAATGCAAAATTAGCAGTATGTGAAGTAGACAAGCCTTTCTAGGCTCAAGTGCTTCTCCCAAGTGAATTAGGGTTTCACGCCCAACAACCTGAAACGATTGAAGCAACAACCTCAAAAAGATCAACCAAATCTCCTAGGTTTTCCATAGCTGAAATACCAACTCCCTCTTTCACCTAGAGAGTGATTATTGATTTCAATAAGAAAGATTCGATACCATGCAGAAATTTTGAGAATTCAAGCTTTAATGGAATTTTAGAAATTCCACCTCTTTCCTTCCGGTTTTTCAAATACAGTCCCTATGAATTTACAGCCTTAGGGATGCTCTAAATTATAATAAAATAGAAGAAATTATTGGACAATATTTCACTTCTAAACAAACCCAATTTACTAGGTAAATTAAGAGAAATGATACCAAAATGTATGTCACAAGTTTCAGCACTCTAGGAAATCTTATCATGCATAAACCAGATTTGAAAATCACCTTATGAAAACAATTATTACAACAGTAAATTATGTCATATTGTCTTCAATATCATTGTTAAACCCTTAACAATTTCAACCTCAACCTATGTTAAACCAGCAAGATGTATGAGTGCTATAAATTGTCAAACCATTAAGACAATGATAATTAAAAATCAAACATGCAATAAGACAATTTTGGATAGCTAAAACATTTATATAGAGAGATAAAAGATGAAGTTCAAGTACATAAGATCGTTTAAGATAATCTTGTACAACTCTCCAATCTATCTAAAAACCTAGCTAGAGAAAAACATGAAAAAACATTGCTCCACCAAATATACTCCAAGAAGCTAGAGTCAATTAATTGGCCTCATGCAAGGCAGCTCCTCTTCTCTTCCTCCTCAACAAGTAGAATTTGTGGTTTATCCACAAATCCTAACCCTAGACTCCAAGAATTCTCAAGAAACCTTAGCATCTCAAGACAAGAGAGATAAAGTACACATAAAATTATCGAGAGAGAGAGAGAGATGTAAAGTGCTCCTCCTCCAATATCTCCAAACCCAAGATATATTAGATGTAAGTTCTCCAAGAATGAATGATATCATCATATTCATTGTCTTGTTCCCAAGATCAAACCTTAACATCACAAGAAAAATCTCCCAACAAAGATTCCCTCTTTCCTCTTCATAACCTCTCTTAGGGTTTCCTTTTGAACACTAGGACCTTACTCCAATAAGACAAGACAAAGAAAAGAGTACAATGATGATGATGAGAATGAATCTCTCCTTCCTCTATTTATATGAGAATTAAAGGGAGGTCCATATTAATAAATAGAAATCCAATATAAGCAACCTACAAGATACAAGTAGGTCCACACATGTGAAGCAGACCCTCTACAAGTGACATGTGTCAAGGTCCAAGGTGATGACAATCCACAAGCAAGGCTCTAAGTCAAGGGTGCTCCTCCTCCAAGGTCTAACACAACTCCTCCAAGGGATGAAATGGTCCAACACCTCTTCTAATACATGTGCTCCTCTAGGTCCACTCCACCTATATGATCATTGTCACAATCCAGGCATCCCCAAGTCAACTCCAAGCCTCCATGCAAGAATCCAAGTAATCCAATGTTGTCTAGGGATAAACTCCCTTATATGAAACATCAAACACCTATTGATACTGAGATGGGGGTGAATCGGTATCAAGTACAATTTAGCACCTTTTAAACTTTAACTTTTCAATCAAATAAATGCATTCCAATATATAATAAAGAGCAGAGGAATAAATACACAGTGCACAACATACTTAGATGGAAATCCAAGGAATTTTTTTCTTATATAACAACAATATTACATTCATAGGAATCTACAACTTTCAAGATTCTCTAGCTCCAACTAGAAGGAGGCTTCAACCCCCTAGTTTATAGGCTCCAACCTAAAGGAAGCTACAACTCCCTAGATTCTCCAACTCCAACCCCTTTTCCTTCCACCCTCAAATATGTGTATAAAAGAATAATCATGCCAATATCATTATCATTGTCACTATAATTGTTTATGTCACTATCACTGTCTCTATCACTATCATTTCTACATCATTATCATCAAATTGGGTCCACATAGATTATCATTGTCTATGTCACTATCATTGATAAATCATCATCATCAAACTGGGTCCACATAGAAACTAGGTCCACATGGGTCCACACATAAACCCCAACAACCACATTGAACCCTGTGCAAAGAATCAACCTTCCATACTATAGTGAACCCATAGCAATGATCAAAACATCACCATAAGACTAGAAAATATCCTTCATAAGAGCTCATTATCCTCCTAGTTCCTTCACTACCAAACTTGTTCTAAGAGATCACAAGCTTGGATGCACTAAAAATGCAAAAATACATACTATACTTATAGTATTCCTTCCCCTATTTTTAGTTTCTTGGCCGACCTGGCTGAACTAACCTCAATTTTCTGGTTGGGTTGTCGGACAAAAAAATTCATATCTCGTCATTCATAGGGAGTTATGGGCACTTCCATATACCATTGGAATGGTCTCGAAATAAGATTTCCAAAAATGTAACTTGTGCTTCCATTTGAGTTATTTATTTAGGGTAAAAATTCCCTCAAAGATAGGGTATCCAAATTTTTCACAAATAATACTTTCAACAATCTCCATCTTGCAATCTTTATATTAGACATTTGTAGGCTTCTGTTAATATTATGGTAGCTGCGGGAGGTATTTACCTCCATGTGTAAACCTGACGAGAATAGAAGACTCCGGAAAGCAAGAGAAAACCCTAATGAGTTGGCTAATAACCCTAGAAGTCTTGTCGGCTCAAGAAGATAATTTATATTAGGTTATTAGCCTCCAAGAGAAGAAGTTGGCCAAAAATAATAATAATATACTGAACAGACATGTACCCAGAAGGAGAAGTCGTCCCCAACAAATCTGGCAGAACCACTATAAATACAGGGCGTCAGTTCTCATTTGACACATCTCAGAATGGCAGAGCAGTAACTGGTGCGCACTACAGTTCCCAGTTTGATGCGCACGTGTGGAGGAGAGTTGCAGGTGCAGCTGCTACAGCAACTAGTTTCAGTGTTGGCTTGGACTATCTCTTGGCTAGGGTTTGGACTATCTGATCAGCTATTGTTGGTGCGCTATCCTTGGAGGAAGATGCACTACACCTTGTTTGGCTATCTAGCCTAGGGTTTGCTTCCGGAGTAATTCTCAGTCAAGGTTAAGATGCTCGAAGGGTGGCTTCAACCTATGGTTGGGTGACGAGGGTATCGTCAATGGCAAAATGAGTACACAATCTTATATATTCTAACAGCTTCTTCACTTAACTTTAGGGGATTATTCACTTGGTTTTATGGATTCTTAAAAGTGTATTCATGTGAGGGATATGCTTAAATTTATGCCCTAAGGGGACCACTTTGGAGACTCCTTCAAGTAAACCCATAGGCTTCTTCATGTTGATCACCAATGACTGACTTTGACATCAATGACAAAAGCATTCAAAAATCTCCCTCTTTTCATTGATGGAAACACTCATGCTCCCTCTGTCATCATGCTCCTGATCTTTCTCTCCCTCTTTGAAATGAATGGAAAAGGGTAAATCTTCTCTTTGGTGTTCCTCCCCTTGAACTCATGGCACTCAATAGTATTTCACCTTCCTTGTATGTCTTATCCTTTCCTTCCTTGTATGTCTTATCCTTTCCTTCCTTGTTATAGTCCTTGGAGATATTTTGTGTGACTTCAATCCTCTTTCTCACCTCTTTGTCTAGGATGTATATGTTATTTGGTCTTATTGTTTCTATTGCAACCAATACTCTTGAGTCCTCTTCTATGATTTCACATCTTCTGTAATCAAACTTAAGATTGTATCGATGATCACATATTTTACTAACACTAAGGAGATTATGCTTCAAATATTCAACCAATAAGACATTTGTTTCTTTTACACTTTCACTTCCAAGACTCACTACACCTTTTCCAAGTATTTTGACAAAGGATTCATTTTCAAATGCAACGCTGCATTTTTTATTTTCTTTAATCTAATGAATTTGTTTTGGTCTCCAGTCATGTGTGTAGAGCACCCACTGTCTATGTATCATCGGTCTTCTTTATTTTTAGCAAGTAGTGCTAATTGGACATCTTCCTTGTTTGGATTCTATTTCCTTTTCCATACTATAGTTGGTTTTATGATAGGAGCATCTTATTTCATATCTTTGTAATCTAGTGCTTTGTGACTAAGATTATTACATTTGTAGCATACAATGTTCTAATCCATTAGTGGATCAAATGGATTATAATTTATGTTGAAAAATCCATGAGAATTTCTAAATATACTATGTACATTATTGTCCTTTGGATATCCATAATCATTGTTGTTTCTCATACAGTTTTGTTGTCACTGATTTTACAGTGAATTGCTTTGTGTCCTAAATTTCTGCAAGCATAACAATGACCAAGAAAAATATTCTCATACATGGTAGAAAAGGACCTTCTTGGTATATCACCCCTTATGAATTTTGATCTTCTATTCCAGCTGGAGGTGTGTTGGAAGTAGGCCAAAGTGAAAAGAAAGGCTATTTTTGGGAAGGAAGGCATGCACAGGGAAAGCAACAGTTGGAAGGAAGAGAAGCACGCACGCATGCATGGAAGACCTAACGATGTTAGGGTTAGGGTTTTTGTAATACAGTGTAATGGTTGGTGAGTTAGAAATGTATAAATATAGATACCTAGGTCTCATAGACGAGAACAGAGAACAAGAGAGAGAGAGCCAGAGACGGATATAGTGTATCGAATTGTAATATTTTGATATACGACCTAATTTTGTAAGTTGTTGAGTTGGGGAGGAGTTAGGAGGGTGGATCTTGAGGGTTAGATCGCAAGCTGAGGAGACTGGTGTGATCTAGTCCGCCTCATAATAAGATCTCAACCCAACTGATGGGAGTTGTAAAGCGTGCGGCGTTGTGGTTTTGGAACTACTATAATAAAAGAGCTTAAGAGCCAGATCTTTGTGGATGTATCCCAGGAGGGGGTGAACCGTGGTAAAACCTATGTTATGTGATTAAATGCATGTATTTCCTTATTGTTTTAAGTAGTTGTTAATATGCTAAATGAATGAGTTGATTAAATTCCATGCATGATCACAAATGACAGTTTATTTCTTTAATAAGTTTAATGGAGTTCTCAACACACACTTCTCATATCCCTAATCAATCTTGGACTGCAAACACTTGAGTCTTACAGACACCCATTAAGACTATCTCAGGTGAGATTGTGCAGTGCACTCAGTGCGTTGCATTGCCTGCCTTCTGTTTTACCAGGAGGGCCGATAGTTTTAGAGGCTTTGTTGGAACCCCAGTAGACATGAATCATGGGTCAATCAAGTTAAAGATATAAACTCAGATAAGAATAATAGCCAACAAATGGTTTCATTGCCAGTGGTTGGAACAGTATATGATTGAGTAGATGGAATCTGTTGAAAACTTGTAAGACCTGTGGAAGGTGGGTCAAGGGAATACTGAATCAGATGATGAGAAAAATGTGTTGTTATAAGGGGATGTTGAGACCATGGAATCCCACAAAAGCAAAGATCGAAATTTGTTTGAAGACAAAAGAGATGGAATTTGCACAGAAAGATAATAGAAACCATAGAGTAACACTGCGCAAATATCTTGAGAAATACGTGTTTATCGATTTACATGAAGTCTTTTTATGTGATTTCCCACACTTATTGCAGGAATGGATATTGAGATTGAAGTATAACCATGTAACAAACCGAATTCAACAGATAGAGTGGACCTCAATTCAGATTGAGCAGTTACAGCAGGTGAACAACAAATTCATCTGCGCAGTAGATTTTTGGCTCGACAGTATTGTAGCAGGGTTTATAACAGAATTTGCAGTAGATACAGCGAAGTCATACATCGCAGTGGAGAAAGAGCTATGCATGAGTTTCGAGGAAGGTATATTCGATCGATGTATACTTCTAGTAATATATTGCTACATAAAAAAGGTATAATGACGATGGAGTTAGACAGCTAAACTTCCCTACATGCATGGGGGAAGGGAGGAAGCATTGATAGAAAGAGGAGAAATTCAAGGAGGAGCGGATAAAGGGAAAAAGGAGGAATCCTTGGACCCAATCATGATGGACGACGACCAGATCAAGTGGATCATGGTGACAGCTGGAATGACGCGCAGTGGAGTACCCTACCATTACAAGGTGAATACAAAGAAGAGATTTGTAGCCGTGAGGGAAGTCTTGGCAAGTGATGAAGAAGAGGTAGAGGATCTTCGAGCTATGGAGCATATTGTGGAAATCTTGTGCGCAACATATGAGAGGAAGACAAGAGGTCCAAGAGCGGGAAGATAAGGCAGCAATCATATCCATATTAATTTCAATGTGGAACCCATAAACCCATGTACGACTAATACACCAAAGAGAACACCATCATTTAGACAACCGAATTTCGGGAAAAGAAAGATAGCAGGAAGTACATCTACACAAGGAACAACAATTGGAGGAGCCAGTTCATGGAGCACAAGTCAAGTATCTACACCACGCGGAGGTAGTAGTTCATCATTCAGGATGGAAGGACACGATCCCACCATCAGATTACCAGAATTCAAGGGAGAAACGTTAGAGGACCCCAAAAAACATGTGTTTATCTGTGAAAATATTTGGGAAGAAAAACAGATCAAAGACAAAGATACTAAACTGGCACAGCTAGTGATTACACTAAGGGATCGCGCACTAGATTGGTATATGAGTTTAGCTACAAACAATCCACTAGGGACAATGAGAACGATTGCAGACATCAATAAATTGTTGATAAATGATTTTCAGAAGACAAGTTTAGAGGATCAGTACATGAACGAGATGATAGAAATTAGACAGAAACCAGGAGAATCTGTATGGTAGATCGACCAAAGATTCAAGCGACTGAAATGAAAGTTGAAATATCTCATGATCGATATGCAACACAAGCACCTGTTTTTCAATTCACTTCTACCACACTTGAAATACCCATTGCGACAACAGAAGTTTCAGACACAGTAAGAGGCTCTACAAGAAGCTCTGCAACTAGAGGAAAACCAATATCAGCAGATGGATCCATCCATCGAAGAGATGAAGGAGGATTTGAAAACTTAGCATTCTATCTAAACCAAAACAAAAGTAAGGACAAATGAGAATTTGTTTGGTGTACCACATGCAGGAGGGAGGACACCACAAGAACGAATGTCCAAAATTCGCACAGTATATGGCAGCAGGAATGCCAAATCCATTACCAACAGGAGGACTATGGTGTGAAATATGTAAGAAACTGGGCCACGATCCATACCATTTCCCAATGATGCATAAATATCAGATAGTTCCAAAGAGTTCATATTGCAACTTTTGCAAGTCAATGGACCACGATGACAAATATTGTAAAACCATGGATTTGATGCGAGAAAGGACATCAGATGCATATAGGGTGCAGGTAGAAATGATGATTGGGCAAGCCGCACCATAGTTTAACCAAGTTTCAGCCCCATACAACACTGCGCAGAAACCATATAATATCGTGCAGCCAAAGTACAACACAGCGTAACCTTAGTACAATATCGCACAGTAAAATCAGGTGCCTCAGTATAACGCGTCAAGAGGAGATTGAGCTGGCTACATAGGTGGAGGACGAGTAAGAGGAGGCTTTGAAAGTGGTAAAGGATCAGTGGTATGTCACAACTGTCAACAACTGGGACATTATGCAAGGGAATTTCCACTTCCACCAGTGACTTGTATGTATTGTCGCGCATCGGATCATGACACAGAAGAATGTCCTACATTACTAGGGAAGATCCAGGAAAAGAAGCACTAGAACAACGAGAATGTTCAACGGATTTCAGCTGAAGTGAGGGATGAAGGAAAAACCATCAACATAGTTACACGCGGGGGAGCTAAAACAAGAAACGACACAGCCCAACAAGATCCAGTACAACACTAGTGGGTGAAGAATAATTTCGAACTAAGGACACAATTTGATGCGCAAAATGAGAAGGACACATTTAAGCAAGCCAGACAAGAATTTGTGAAGAAAGACACTGCGTTGACTTCAACTACGCAACAGAGCAAGGAAGCGCCAAAGTACGAGATGCCTCCATTGTTGGATCATACCAATGAAATGCATCCCATGGGAAAAGTAAGTACAATCAAAGGATTTTTGCAATCATGTGTAAAACTATTGAATGACCCGTCCTATGTTAAAATACTACAAAATATATTAGAAAAATGTAGCATAGAGACAGAAGGAAAACTAGAACAAAAAATAGTCAATCACCTACATACAAGGAGAAGAACAAGTAGGGAGTTCAGGATGAATGCCAACATCGGAGATTTCAACATGGGAGATATCGTATTGGATCTAGAATCCGAAGTCAATGTATTAACAAAGAAAACATGGCAATGTATGGGAGATCCCACATTAGGATATTCACTTGTTCAGTTGAAACTAGAAAACCAACACAGAGTTCTTCCAATTGGTAGACTAAAAGGAGTGACAGAAGACCTGGATGGAGTGTGCACTAAAGCAGACTTTGAAGTGATTGAAATAGTGGATGGCACCACACCATACCCAGCATTGCTTGGCTTGGATTGGGCATTTGATAACTAGGCCATAATCAATTTAAAGACATGAAAAATGACAATTGAGTCAGGAGAATATAGGGTCATCGCACCATTAGACCCTTCAGAAGGGGAAAGTTTTGTAGAACCTACTTGCTTAGACTTGGAGGAAATCATCCAGTTGTACAGAACAACTACGCGCGATGAAGATTACATAAACCCAACTGCAAATGGGATACTCAGTTGGTGGACCATCACTTCATGTGTGAAAGACTCAGACACGAGTCTAGAAAACTGGTAACAAAGGCTACATGAAGTTTCCACAAGAAGATGTGCAAGAATAGAATGCACAGTAATATGGGTAGGTACAAAGATAAGGGAACCACCCAGTTTTCATGGAGTGAATGATCTAGAAGTATTCTTGGTGCAGTATGAGGAGGAAGTGTTAGAAAATAAGAGACTCTTAGCACTCGATATAGCACTCAAGACTACACCTACAAGATGGTGAGGCGCACACAAGGAAACAATCATTGATTGGTACCAATGTAAGTGGTTACTGCGTATAAGGTTTGGTGCAGAACAGAGAAGCAACCAGTAGCAAAAGTACAATGGACAAGGGGCACCAGTGGAACACTTGGAGAAGTGCAGAGCATTGTGGAAATGACACCCCCATAGGAATGGCCTCATAATTTCATACACACTTTAGAGGGAATACTAGCAAACTAGTATACAGACCAGGAACTACGCAGAGGAACTACGAACTAGACGATACTGCAACAGAATTTTACAGTCACTTTCTCATTTGAACATGAGAACCCCAACATAGACGCGGCACTTAAGTAGATAAGAGGGGTGATATTCATTAAGGAACCAGAAGTCGAACTCATAACAGAAGAACAACAGCAGAATTGATAGACAGTGAAAGAATTGTTGTCATGCTACCATGTGCATGAAGAAGCACCCGATGAAGATGATCTGCATGATATTCAGATCAAGGAAGTAGAAGGTGAAAGAGAAGTGGAAGTTCCACCTCTAGAACAAGAAGTAATTTTTACGTCGATCAAGGTGGAGAAAGTCAACATTGGGACAGTTGAGAATCCCAAAATGGCCAGCATTGGAGACTACTGGGATGAGAAAACAGTAGAAAGGATAACAAAGTTACTGCACGAGTACAGCGATCTGTTCCCCACAACATTTACAAAAATGAAGGGTATAGCAAGAGAATTGGGAGAAATGAAGATACCACTCAGAGCTGAAGAAAGACCGATCAGACAGCGAACATACATATTAAACCCGATATATAAGCAGAAATTCAAAGTTGAGATCAACAGGATGCTCAAAATCGGAATCATAGAACCTGTGGAAGAATCAGAATGGATAAGACTGATGGTATTTCAAGAGAAAAAACAAGGCGGGATAAGAATATGCGTAGACTTGAGGAAATTGAATGATGCATTCCTACATGACCCGTTCCCCACACCTTTCACGAATGAAGTGCTGGAAAACGTAGGAAGACACGAAGTTTACTCATTCACTAATGGATTCTCAGGCTACCACCAGATCAATATAGCACAGGAAGACAGATACAAGACCACATTTGCTACAGAATGGGGATCCTACCAGTAAACATTCATGTCGTTTGGACTGAAGAACACACCAGCAATATTTTCTAGAGTAGTCATAGCTGCATTTAAGGAGTTTATCCACCAATTTCTAGAGGTATACTTGGACGACTTGACAGTCTATAGTCTGTTGAAAGACCATGTAGAGGTCTTGTGGCTGATGTTAGAAAGGTGTCGGCGGTGCCAGATATTATTAAACATCAAGAAGTGCATCTTTGGAACACCATTTGGGATACTATTGGGCCATATAGTATGAAAACAAGGCTTACTAGTAGATCCTACAAAGATTGCTGTAATTGTTAACTTATCACCACCAAAGACATTCCGACAATTAAGAGCGACATTGGGACACACGGGATACTACAGAAAAATTATCAAAGGGTATGCGCAGATCAACGCGTCGATGGAGAAACTGTTAAGGAAAGATACAAAGTTTCAGTGGAATGAAGATTGTCAACACGGTCTGGATATGCTGAAAGAAAAGATGGTCACCTCGCCAATACTGGTATTTCCAAGCTTGGAGAATACATTCCACGTACATATAGATGCATTAGCCATAGCACTTGGAGTTATTTTGGTGTAGCCAGGAGCAGGAGATTTGGATCATCCTATAGCATTCGCGAGTAGAAAACTATCAGAATTAGAGAAGAACTATAACACTACAGAGAGGGAATGCCTAGCTATGGTCTACGCACTCCAGAAGTTTAGACATTACTTATTGGGAAAACATTTTAAGATGTTCACAGATCACTCAGCCCTTAAATACCTAGTCAACAAGTCAGTGTTGGGGGGGAGAAGTTGTCGATGGTTACTCCTATTTCAAGAGTTTGATTTTGAAGTAATAGTCAAGCCAGGGAAGTTAAATGTAGGACATGACCACCTATCAGGGGTCACAAACGGAGAATAACCTACAATCTTAGAAGACAAATTTTCGGGCACACAGCTATTTTCAGTCCAGATCGTCGATGAATACTTTGTAGACATCATCCAGTACTTGAGTACAGGTAATGTGTCACAAGAATATAACACTGCACAAAAGAAAAACCTGGTATTTCGGGTTGCAGACTATCAGTTGATCATAGGACACTTATACAAAATGGGAGAAGATAGTATCTTATGAATATATGTGATAGAACATGAAAGACCAAGGGTTTTAGCAAGATCCCATGAGGGAATAGGAGGAGGAAATTAAGTAGACAAAGCTACCATGCAGAAGGTATTGCATGCATAACTTCGATGGCCAACCATTCACAAAGATTCGAAAGAATACTTCCAAAGATGCGATGTCTGTCAAAGGATTGGAAAACCCAATAGAAGGGACGAAATGCCATTACGACCACAAGTAACTTTGCAGGTATTTGACAAATGGGAAATAGACTTTGTGGGACCAATCAACCCACCAGCAAAAAGAACAGGAGAAAGGGACATTATCACCGCAACAGAATACCTGACAACATGGGTGGAAGTAGCACCAGTAAAAGATTGCAGCGCAGAAACAGCAGCACACTTTCTATTTGAATAAGTAATCACTAGATTTAGTTGCCCAAGAATTTTGATGAGCGACCAAGGCACTCACTTCATTAACAGTGCCATTAGGGCTATGACTAAGGAATTTGAAGTTCATCATCAAAAGAGTACACCATACCATCCACAAGAAAATAGAGCAGGAGAAGCATTTAACAAAATCTTGGAAAATGCACTAACGAAGATCTGTAATGTCAACAAGGATGATTGGGACCTCAAAATACTGGCAGTATTGTGGGCATATAGGACCACATGCAAGAAATTGACAGGACACACACCATTCATATCTGTATATGGACAAGAAGCAGTGGTGCCATTAGAATTTCCGGTACGCAGTCTGTGCGTAGCAGCGATTACACACATGACAGAACAAGGTGTAGTACAGGAGAGACTGAATCAGTTGATGATCATGGAGGAAGATCAGATCCTAGCAGGGTTCCACCAACAAGTTGAGAAGGCGAGGAACAAAGCGTGGAATGACAAACACATCAAGAAGAAAATTTTTAAGGAAGGAGACATAGTGTTGATGTATGACGGCAAATCTATTCAGCATCCAGGAAAACTCAGAATGAACTGGTTAGGACCATACGAAGTAAAAAAATTTACAGATGGGGGAATTGTATAGTTGAAAGACTTAGGAAGCGCAGAACTTAGAGGTATGATAAATGGGAGTCGACTGAAGTTGTACAAGGACATTCGACCACCCACAACTTGAAAGCCACCGCACAGCTAACAAAAAAAATAAAAAAAGCAGGATATCAAACGGTACCAACAAAGGTAGATTTTGTCGAAAGGAGAAGGAGCATGCACACTTAGGATTACGAGCCTAGTGAATACAAGGAAAACATTCAATGAAAAATGAAAACAAGTGGGAAATACGGCTACAGCAAAAGAAGTTCTAAGTGACGATGACACGCGGAATTGAATGTCGAAAACAATGGATGGGACGTTGCATTAATCGCACCAACTGGAGACCGTGAGGAGAGTAATGGAAAGTACGAAGGAACTGCAGGTTCATTGAATCTGTAATAAAGGTAACATCTTCGACAAGCTTCACACGATGCCCACACAAAGCAAGGATGTGGGAACAAAACATTATTGTGAAAGTGGAAGAGGCAGAGAGCGATAGAGCATACGAAGCACAAAGCAAAGTTTATAGAGGTTGCATAGGCTACTAAGCTCAGAAGATGACCAGATTTTACCACCATGGCACCACTCAAACAAGAAGAACCGAGCCAAACTGCCAGGAAATCCAGAGTTCGGACCAGAGCACAAACATAGTCACAAGAAAGTAAACAACAGTCGCCAGAAGTCATCAATGTGGACAAAATCCCATCAACGGATACAACACCAGGTAGCCCGATAGTCGTGGTAGAAGAAACCCAACAGACAGCACCTGTGGGAATGGGCATCGATAGGCCAGAAGAGGGACAAGACCAACAAAATGAGGACGCAAGCAGTTTAGCACAACTAGAAAACCTTGAAGAAGCTTCGAGAGTCAATGGGACGACTCCAAATCAGGCAGAAGCGGCTGAGCCAGACGAGTCATAGAAAACCGTGTAGGAACACCCACAGGATGGAGCAGTGGAAGATGTCACGAGCCGACCGAAGAAGTATGTCGAAGAATGACCAATGGATACTGGAACCTCGAGTCAGCCACCACTAAGAAAGGATAAGCAACATGTACCTAGGTCACCGCGTAGGCAACCCACCGCAATAATTGTTTTTCCACGTATACCAGAAGGGGTACGGGTGAAAGTAGACTTGCTACATTATGTCCAAAAGTTAAAATACTCGGACCATGATGTAATGGACAAAGACAAGTTCCCAAATTTCGCGAAGCAAGTCTACCTATAGACAGTGGGTGTAGATCCATTTGGGGAATCGATTCATCAACCACTCCAGTTGGCAGCAGGGCTAGCTAAAATGGGGATTTTAGGCCTGTTGGAACTACCACACTTTGGCAAAGGACAATATGCAAACAATTGCATAAATCAATTGATGGTGGTCACACATGGCGGAGATTTTTGGCTGGAAAATCTTGTCTCAATAGACGTAGATTTCATTGCGCACATCACAGGGATTCCATCACAGGGCATGGATCCTACACAATTTCTCGAGGACAAAACAAAGGAGAAAGCACTTGTTGAGGAGATGAAAAATAAATACGGCACTGAAAGGGGGACGCACGAAATCATCATCAAACAGATCAGTGACATTGTGACAAAAATAGCTACAAAAATCATGGCCTGCAAGCTACTCAGAAAATGCCACAAGGAGGAAGTCTCGGTCAGGATTGTCGCAGTTGCAACATAGTGTGTCGAGGGCACCATGATCAGCTGGGCCCCTTATCTTTTGAACCTGTTTCTAGATGACTGCAAGGATGTGCAGGATCTAGGGACAAAATTTCATTACTCATGGTTGATCATGCTAATAGCCATTATGGGATGGAAGGAACCGAGCTATGTATTTTTGGCCACTAGACCCAAACCCAATCATGGAGCGAGATACTTGTCGCTTGGCGCCACTTCAAACGCTAGGAACAGAAAGATGAACGCAGTTGTATTTGAAGGATATCTTCGTGATCTACAGGAGACCATTGCCAACATGTAAAGGATAACATCGCAGGTTGTTGCATACTATCAAGGCATCACTAACTTCAAGGCCACTCAACATGCGATGTGGATCTAGGTGCGAAAAGACCCCAACAAACAATGGCTACAAATGCATTATTTCATCATGAAGGGGGACATAGAAATGGTCATCAAGGATTGGGAAGACGAATGGAGGATTCCAATCCTAACCCAAGACATACCTCCAGGGGCAGAGGAGGAGGAGGCAAGGAAGGAACATATACATACCGAGGAGGTAGGGAAGGAACAGACACAGCCCCAAGAAGTCCCAGTGCCCAAGAAACCAAGGATAGGCCAGACTAAACCAAAGCAGACGAAAGGGGGCACATCTAAGAAAGGAACCCAGAAGGGGAAGAAGAATAATACACAGGTGCCCCAAGTATAGCAAAAACAGGTTGAGGCAGCGCAGGGGACCACAACAAGTCCTAACCCACAAGAGCCAAGCCAGACCAAGCGACCAACTACGCAGATAGAGGGTGCACACAAGAAGATGAAGGCACATAGAACACCTTCACAATACATGATCACGGAGGATGATGTAGAAATTATAGACCAATTCGTCCAAGATCGCACATCCGAGGATTTTGAGAATATTGTGCACCATAGGGACAGGATTGAAGAAGAGCTGGTAGATATGCGACAACTACTCAGGCAGATCAGGGAAGCACAGGCAGCCGACAACATCATAGAAACGGGTCCATTAGCATCATAGAGAGGAGGAGAACCTGAAGCAAGCGAGCAAGATACAGTCCATACAATACCAGAGACGAGTGTAACGTTTCACGTTACACCCAGCATGTTGCACATGGACGGGATCGTGGGGCATACACCCTTAAAGGACTTAGCTCAATTGAAATTGGTATTGTCACGGATACCAACCAAGGCCCTATATAAACTGTAGGTCAGCATTACACGGTCGGTACAGTCTCGTGCACACACAAACACATTCGAACTGCAGCAGGTAAAGGATAAACGGGATGAGCTGGAATTGATATATGAGCAGGCCAAGCTCTAGACCAAATAGGAGAGGGAACTCATGAATGGATTGGAACAAAAAGTAGCCAGAGATTACGAGAATATTCCAAGGACCGTGTAGAGGGCCGAAATCACGGTAATAGAAAATATTGATCAGATTGCGCAGACAATCAATCAATATCAACAGGAGATACGGACTCTTCGTGAGAAACTCACACCTACCACTCCACCGGAGGTAAGGGATAAAAGGAAGAAGGAGGAAACATAGCAGATACAGGAGATAGAATGACAGGTCCAAGTAGTGGACGAATTGTTCGAGGAAGCATCACAGCCCTGGACAAAGTTGGAAGAAGATCAGCAGGTCTAGCAATGGGAATAGGAAGAAGAAAGGATAAGTGCATCTATCCAAGACCTCAAGCAGAGGTAGAAGACAATGTCAATCACGGAGTGCATCAAAGGGGTGCAAGACATGAAGAAACTGCAGGCAGAACTCACCACTGCGCAGACGCAGAAAAAGGAGTGACAGGCTCAAATGGAACCACTCCAGGAGTGAACAACGGAAGTCATTGCATGGGCAGAGGAAGCCAAGACATATATGTCACAAATCTAAGAAGACTGTGCAGGGTTGATCAGCGACGAGATTGCGGTACATACATTGGATGTCCTCAAGGAGAATACCGCATAGGCTCAAACACAGGAAATTGAGCTCAGGGAGAAATTCCAAGCAATCACCAGAGAGATTAACGAGGTGCACAAAGGTTAGGTGGCTCGAAACGAGCCACATGTCAGTGTTGGGGACCTATTGGAAGCAGGCCAAAGCATAAAGAAAGACTATTTTTGGGAAGGAAAGAATGCACGGGGAAAGCGATAGCTAGAAGGAAGAAAAACACGCACGCATGCATGGAATACCTAACGACACTAGGGTTAGGGGTTTTGTAATACACTGTAATGGTTGGTGAGCCAGAAATGTATAAATATAGATACCTAGGTCTAATAGAAGAGAGCAGAGAACAAGAGAGAGATCCAGAGATGAATATAGTATATAGAGTTGTAATATTTTGATATACGAACTAATTTTGTAATATGTTGAGTTGGGGAGGAGCCAGGAGGGTGGATATAGAGGGTTAGATCAATGGTTGAGGAGCCTAGTGCGATCTAGTTTGCCTCATAATAAGATCTTGACCCAACTGATGGGGTTGTAAAGCACGCGGCGCTATAGTTTTGGAACTACTATAATAAAATATCTTAAGAGTCAGATCTTTGTGGACGTAGCCCAGGAGGGGGTGAACCACGTTAAAACGTGTGTTATGTGATTGAATGCATGTATTTCCTTACTGTTTTAAGTAGTTGTTAATATGCTAAATGAATGAGTTGATTATATTCCATGCATGATCGTGAATGACAGATTATTTCTTTAATAAGTTGAATAGAGTTCTCAACGCACACTTTCTAGATCCCCACTCAATCCTGGACTGCAAACACTTGAGTATTGCAGTCACCCATTAAGACTATCTCAGGTGAGACTACGCAGTGCACTTAGTGCGATGCGTTGCCTTCTGGTTTACCAGGAGGGCCAATAGTCTTAGAGGGTTTGTTGGAACCCTAGTAGATATGAACCCTGGGTCAATCAAGTTAAAGATATAAACTCGGATAAGAATAATAACCAACAAGGTGCCATGTTCATGTTGTTCTTCAACTCCCTTTTGTTTGATGATTCCACTTCTTAAGGCATTTTCATAGTTTCTAGAATTGCATTCATCTTCTACATATGTTTTATCTATATCTATTGTCTTCAAATTGTTGTCATATCCAAGTCATATCTTATTGGTAGGTGATCTATGTTTGCTAAGAATTTCATCTAACTTTTTAGTACTTTATTCAAATTTCTTGTAGTAATTCAACTTTTATGTTGTCAACATCAACTCTTTTCTTGTGTGATCCAATTTTGCTTTCAATTTCTCATAATCTTCAGTCTTCTTGGATTTATCTAATTTCTCCTTCAAGTCGTCAATTGTCTTTTCAAGCTCATGATTCTCTTCTTCACAATTTTTTAACTCTCTATTTTTGTTTCTGAGCTTGATATTTTCTTCTTCAGCATGCTTCAATTTTTCAAGTTTCTCTTCATCTTCCTATTCACTTTTTGTGATTTCTTTCCTTCCCCAAAAAGATTTTTTGTTTGTTTCTTAGATCTTTGCATCAGACTCTTCTTCAGAATTGATTTCATTTGTTTCAAAATTTTTGTGGTCATCATTTCGAGTTTCTTGAGTTATGAAGAGAACATCCCTTTCTTCTCCATCGCTTTCATCTGAAGAATTGTTGTCCTCCTTGGAGTAAAGAATCTTTTTATTGTGGAATGTTGTATTTTATTCAAAAGTACATTTCTTAGCATAGTATCATACTCTATCACAATTGAATCATTTAAAAGGTAACCTACCTTTGTATTCTTTGGTTCCCCTCTTCAGCCTCCTTACGAAATATGCTTCTTCTTCATTTGATTCATCGCCTCGTCTTTCTTCTACCCTGTGTTATTTGTTCCTTATTTTCTCCGTGGCTTTAAAAGTTGTTACTCTATTTGGTTGTCTATTTTTTGTATATGTTCTCATTTCATATGTTGTGAGGGTCCCATGTAGTTCATCCATTGTCATTTTGGTCAAATCCCTAGTTTCTTCAATGGTCGAGACCTTGGAATCATATCTCAAAGGAAGTGATATCAACACTTTATGTACAACCAAGGATTCTTTGACTTCTTCTCCTAATCCTCTGATGGCATTGACAACTTCATATACTATGACTAAATAGGTTGCAATATCTTATTTTTCATTCATTTTCATATTTTCAAACTATGCTTTGTGTCGTTGAAGCTTGACCTGCTTGACTTTTGGATCGCCTTCATAAATATTTCTAAGTTTATCCCAAACCTATTTAGCTATGTTGCAATCCATCACCTTTCTAGAAATAGTTGGTGTCAATCCACTTATGATAACATGCCTAAACTTTCAATTGTAGCTCATTAATTTCTTCTCATTTGGATCGGTTGGAGTGATTTTTGGAACTTTATAGCCATTGACAAATGAGAGTCAGATATCCACTCCTAAAGTTGTCAAGTAAGTTTTCATTTTTTTTCTTCAGTATGCATAATTATTTCCATCAAATGGTGGAATCCCATTTGGATTGTGGCCTTCCATTTTTACTCACGATCTTCCTTCCAGTGATTAGATTGTTCTGAAGGTAACCTGCTCTGAAACCATTTTTTTATACTGAGAGGGGAGGTGAATCAATATCAAGTAAATAAATGCATTCCAATATACAATAAAGAGCAGAAGAAGAAATAGACAGTGCACAATAGATTTACGTGGAAATCCACATAATGTTTTTCTTATAAAATAACAAGATTACATTCATAGGAAGCTACAACTTCCAAGATTCTTCAGCTCCAAATGGAAGGAGGCTTCAACCCCCTAGTTTGCATGCACCAACCTAAAGGAAGCTACAACTCCCTGTTAATGTTTATGCCATTATTATAGTTCTTTGCATTTCAATAGATAAGAGCATCATAAGAACAAGATCACTGAGAAATACACATTCACAAGAGACACAGCATTTATCCTGG
>JZKD02S1159069.1:549619-578922 GCA_000966675.3 Picea glauca | reverse complement strand
CACTAGTGAGAGTTCAGTAAATCAGTGAACTCACATGCAACTGAAGATTCACCACGGTTAACTACATGCATGTCAGATCCAATGGAGACCCAGTTGAGATAACAGGTGAAAGGGACAGTTTAGCTATCAGTTGTGATTTGATCACACATGTAGTGGATATGCTTATGAGTATGTGCAAACTAGGCAATTTGTATTCAATATAGTGAGAATTCTAATTGTAAGGATTTGTGCAGAGGAGGCAAGTTGTCTAGACACAGAGAATTGGCACATGTATTTGTTGATTTGTGTATGACAGTGTGAGACGATTGTATTGTACTGAGAGCTCTTGGATTAGAGTTTTGTATGAGATAGTTTCATGATTCATGATATACATAATATATGATAGTGGGGTTTTTAGCTTTACGCTTTCCCGGTAAAACTTCTGTGTTATGTGTTCTTGATATTTCACTTTGTGATTGTGGTTGTGATCATGGTTTAATTTTTCGCAAGAATAATAGTAGAAGTGATCTTGTATTTAATAGTGGCGTATAATTGTTAGATTAGGAGAATCACAGAAAATACTTAATTTGTATTGAAATTTCTACAATTAGCAAAGGTTTTGGCTGAAACAACGAATATTAGGAGTGGATCAAACCAATATTGCCTGGAAATAGACTACAAAGGCATATCCTTCATGTGTGGTCATTGTCATTGCTATGGACACCTAACAGTTGAGTGCTCTCTCACTTTCAAAAAAATGATTTGGACATTGAAGTCACTTCCGAAAGACAACAAGGATGTCATAGTGGGGAGCAATATAAATTTGAGGAAGAATCAAAATCTGGGAGAAATTGAGACTGCAAATTTTCCAAAGGAGGTGCTTTTGGGAGTAGTAATTCAATGATCAAACACCATCCATGTTAATGAAATGTCAATGGAATCTTCCAGTACAAGAAAGGAAGACTCGCCTATTCTAGGTAAGCTTTCATTTTCTCCTTCTTTGATAAAAGGAAATCTGATGAAAATATTATTTTTGGGACATGGGGTTTGAATGATGGAAATAAGAAAGCTAAACTTCATAAGGATTTCCTACCCAGTCTCTTGGGAATAAATATACCTAACCCTCATCCACTTATCCCTATACATGAGGTAGAAGAGGGGCTAGTAGAAGGGACCTCAAGTTCAAATCCCTTGGCCATCATTGACATAGTTTTAGAAAATATGGAGAACAATAGAAACGTTTCTTCAATCCAATTATCTAAGTGTAATCTCAGACAGAGGGTAAAAGGAACCCTGTATTTCCTAGGGAAAGTGGAAGGGGAATTGGGTCGCACTAAATCAAAGCAAAAACTCCCTCATAGGGGAAGGAAGTCGTTTATGTCCTTAGCACAAAAACAAGCTTCCTCAGAAATAGAATGTGGAAAGCAACTATCACTAATTGGGGCTCTTACAACAAATTCCCCTAAAGAGGGTTTTAAATGATTATGGTGACCTTAAATTGTCAAGGGTTGGCCAACCCCTAAAAAAAATTGGCCCTTAAAAGACTGATAGAGCAATTAAATCCCTTCATCATTCATCTTCAAGAACTTATGGTTGACATGAAGAAAACTAGTCAAGAGTTGTCAAAAAAATTTACAAATTGGGAATTTAGCTATATTGATGCTACAGGGAGATTGGGGGGAGGGGAAAATTACTTGGTGGAAGAAGTGTTCTTTTACCCTTTCTAATTCTTGGGAGTTTACTTTAGGAACAAATTTGTTTTCTTTGGATCTTGGAAAAGAAATTTCAATTATGAATGTATATGGATTGTACATGGACATATTGGATTATCATGAAAAATTCTTCAACAATAATTTGTTACCCTCTGGTTTAGTGGTAGTGGGACAAGATCTAAACTTTACTCTAGGAGTCTTAGAAATTTGGGGTCGATTCGATGGAAACTTGAGAGAATATGCTCTCATTCAATTCAATCAAAATTTGAAAATGGCCAAAAAGATAACTACTAGATGGGAAAAGTACAAAAAGTAGAAGGATGAAAAAACCCTCAGGGACATGGAGGAAGCTTTGGCAATACACTATAGTAGTGTAGGATTTGGATATTTAATAGATGAACATAATACAAAGGTTAAAAAGTTGGAGGATAAACAGAGGAAATTACTTTTGGAAAAAGAAAAGGAATCGAGGCTAATAAGCAAAGCCTTATGGCTTGAGGTAGGAGATGACAACACCAAGTTTTTTCATAGATATGAAAACTAAATGAATAATATTAACTCAATCTAGAAAATAGGAAGGGAAGATGATACACATGCAATACATTTTAAGGAGATAGCAAATGAAGGGGTTGATTACTTTTCATTTCTCTTCAAAGAAGACACCCAAGTCACCATTGTTGAGGTTATAAAACTATCAAATTCTTTCTCAAGGTTCATAAATTCTAAGGAAAACCAAGCACTGATGAAGGAAGTTGGGAAAGAAGAATTGTGTATGATTCTTCAAAGTTTCCAGAAGAAACGAAATCCCAGGGCCAGATGGCCTACTTGTGGAATTTTTTTAATGTGTGCTTTAAGTTTATATGAGAAGATATAAGAAGGGTGGTTGAAGCTTCTAGAACCAAGGGAAAGATGCTTGGAGCCTTCAATGCTACCTTTCTTGCACTATTACAAAAGATGATAATCCTTCATCCTCTGACAAATTCAGACAATTTCCTTATGCAACTATATTTACAAAATCATTTCCAAGGTAATTGTCAGGAGACTAAAAAAGGTGTTGTCGAGGCAAATTTCTAATGAACAATTTGGGTGCTTAGAAGGAAGACAAATTCATGATCCTATAGGAATTGCTCAGGAAGGAATTGATTCCATCAAATTTAGGACCCAAAATTCAATGGTGTTGAAAGTGGACCTTTCCAAAGCATATGACAGGATGATTTGGCTTTATCTTAGGCTTATCCTTATTCATTTAGGATTATATGACCAATTTGTAGTTTGGGTAATGAATTGTATAACATATGCACCTTTTCTTGTGGTGATTGATGAGGCAACATCACCCTTACTCAATTCAGGAAGAGGATTGAGATAGGGATGCCCTTTACCCCCTCTCCTTTTCCTCTTAATAACTAAAGGAATGAGTAGGTTGTTAAAGGAAGCTTTAGACAATGGCGGTTTGAAAGGGGTTATTATTGGTCAATCCTATAACATTACACTTTTTTTTATTTATGACATCTTAATTTTATATGGGGCACGACGAAGGGTTGTAGAGAAGTTCAAGTTCATAATGGATTTATTATGTAAGGCAACAAGAATGAAAATAAATCTAGAAAAATCAACCCTCTCACAGTGGGGTATTCTTGAGTAGGAAAGGAATTATATTTCACAAATTCTTCCTTTCAAATGTATAGGCCTGGACATGGGATTAAAGTACTTTGGTTTCCATTTGAATCGAAGCATGTATTAAAAAAGAGATTGGCAATGGATAACAACAAAAGTGGAAAAGAGGATAAGTACATGGAGTAATAGGTGGATCTCTCTAGGAGGACGCCTGGAACTGGTAAAAACTGAGTTGGAAGCAATACCTATTTTCTAGATATCTATGGTATGGATCCAAAAGGGGTTATGGAAGTCATTAGAAAGCTATGCCATACACACATCTAGTCTAGGGACAATGAGAAAAGATGCTTTGCTATGGCTCTGTGTAAGAAACTAGCCATTCCAAAAGCAAATGGAGAATGGGGTTTAAAAACCCCATTCCTATTCTCAAAAGCATTGGAAGCAACAAATGTGTTGGGGTTAATTAAAGGAATTGATTTATGGGCTCAGGTAATTAAAACAAAATACATTGCACCAGATATAGTGGAGGAATGGATAAAAAAAACCTATAAAGTGAGCACAAAATGTATCAACAATGTGGAAAGAGCTAATATTTGCTTTCCATTTGGTGGGAAATTGGATGGTATGGAAAGTTGGTAAAGGTGGCTGAGTCCATATAAGACTAGATCCATGAGTAGGAAGTAAAGGAAGATATAGATTATCATTACAATTGATCTTAGAGTTAAGAGATAGAGGTTATTGTATGCTAAGACAAGTTGCCAACATGCAAAGATCAAACTTCTGGACACGGGAATGGTTGACCTAGAGCAAGTTAGGTATTGCAGAAGATTTTGTTGTTGAATAGAAATGATACACAGGTTTGTTGAAAGACAACAATGTTAGGATCAAAGAGGAGGATGATAAACTATTATGGTACTTAAACCCTTCAGGGGATTATGTGACAAAAGTAGGTTATAAAGGACTTGATGGGGAAGGAAGAAAGGAACGACATGAAATGGTGGTGGAAAATATTATGAACACTAAATGTCCAACTAAATCAAAAGTATTTATGTGGATGATATTAAACAATAAGGATCCTATATGGTGTTGACCACAATTTTAGTCAACAATACTTAGAAGGCAAATAATTACTAGACTCCTCCTCATCTCACATTGCTTGTGCAAAGTATTTGTGCACTCTTGTTGAGTTGTTGCTTAACATTTTAAAGTTTGACAATCTAGTAGATCCCCAGGTGATTTTAAAACGTCTTCAATTTTTTTGTCATTTAAGAATATTTTAGAAATGAATAACAATGATGGTTGTTGGTCAGTGATGCACTGAAAACAGGTTTAATAGAAACTTTCCACAAGATTAAGATCCTCAACAAATTCCAAGTTAGAACAAAAGAGGAAGAAGGAAAAAGATAACTTGATATGTGCATGGGCTCGATCTAAAGCTCATACAAGTATTCAACTAGGAGGATGATAGACTTGCAAGTTATGGTGTGCAATCAGGTTTACATAAGCATTGACAAAGTCTGATTGTGGCAATTTTACTTGTGCTAAATAAAGCCAATTATTTTCTTTATGTAATAGCTATCAAGATATATTACATTCAAACAAAAATGCATTTTTGTGTGGAGGTCAAGACAACGACTCAAGCATCATGGATGCATACCTTTTGCATATTTTGAATCATATCTATAAAACAAGAGATCTTGTGATCAAACACATGATATTGGACTACCAACATGGCATTGATTTCATATGGATTCGAGAGTGGTATTTGAATGGACAGGCACACTACTATCAACAAACAATTCTTCTATCAAGTTTTGTTAATGTAAAAATAAATGCATTATTAAATCGATCTTGTCTTAACTATCGATAAAAAAATGGATTAGAACAAAGATGTTCACATTTTTACAAGTACATTACAAGGCTTGTATAAAGGCAACAAACTCTATGAGAAAAAAAGACTACACATCTCTAGTTGGAATAAAAGTGCAAAATGGAGGAAATGAGGATTTTGCTACGAGAAATAGGAACCCTTGGTTGGTGTATTATTCAAAGGCTTAGACAAAGGGCTATCTCAGAAGCCCAATCGAACAAAACAAGTTTTTATAGCACCAATGGTTGACCCTATACAGTTACAATTTAGAAGAGCAAATACTACCAAAACATCACATTATGAGAAATTTGCACCGAGAACTGTAAGCCCACATGATTTCAAAAACCTTCTAATGGAACAATTTCTAAATGGAAAATGCTATAATCTTATTTGACAAAGTGGTAGCCACCCAAAGGTTTTATTGACAACTTATGAGAAGCACAATCTTAACTTCAACACCAAGTTAGATGACACAATTTTCAAGGCAATCGGTGACAGAATTGATAGTCTTTGGCTCACATATTCTTCAAGGCAACTCAGAGAAGGAAAATTTGATGTTGAGAGTTGTTGTTTTGAAATGGTTTCCTTAAGAGTAAAAGGGGAGTCCTTAGTTGTTTCCAAATTGAAGTTGAAAGTAGTAATGGAGGCAGTGAGAATGGCCTTGGAGGTTGTATATGAACCTCGCATTGTTACCTTTGCACATGGTGGGAAAATAGGAATGGGTCGACATACAACTCTATGAAACATCAAGGCCAATATAATGAATCCACCCTAGTGGCTCACCATTGCATTTTACAATTACAGGTTTGATTTAGAAAGGGCACATAAGCTAACTTCCATCATGCAAAATAAGATTGAAGAAACTTTGCTTATCGATCTTATATATGGTTTCTTTCGAGCTAATGTTTTGGCTATAGAATTTGGAAGTTTTTTTCCTTGGTCTCGGTTTCCCTAAAGAAACTAACCTTTGTTCTATTCTCATAAATACTTCATGTTTTTGATAAAGAGGTCCAACATATGTGGTGCATATATTGATTAGGAAAATCCAATGACTAGGTATTAAATAAAAATAAAGACTAGTGTTACACATTATTTTCGTCATCCCTATGACCGTTAATGATGTAAACCTATCTGTTGCCTTCAGAGGGGTCAATGGCCCGAGTTCCTGAAGAGAGAAGGGAGAAGAACTTTTCCTGAGAAAAGAAGTTGCATTTTCCTGTGTAAAAACCTTATAAAAAAGGAAGTTCTTAGACTGCCTATGTATTAGGGTGTGAGAATGCCTGATTCTCGTAGGCTGCATCATAGCTAGGGTGCGAACAATTCGCAGGTTGCACTATAAGCAGGGTGCGAGAATGCTTACACATGGGAAAAACAAGCATTTTCTCAAATCTTCTGGAAGGAGAAACTTTCATGGTGAGGTGGCATCCAAATGGTTTGGATCTTACYCACTTTCATGATTTAGTGGGATCATCCTAACCTCCTCACCTTATCCTCTTCAACTTATAAAAGGAGAGGAGCTCTCATGGAGAAGGGGTTCTTGAGCTTGTTAGCTTTGGTTGATTTGGAATTATTAGCTTGGTTGGAGTGGCTTTGAGATTTGTTTTGTCAAGATAGATTGTGAATATCATCAGATCTATGCTCTCAGAATTCTTGGATTGAAAGTGTGTGGGGAACGAAGAACAGTTGGAAGGGACCTTACAACATCAAGGCCATGGTTGTAATCTCTCTTTCACATTTAATATGATACAGTAATATGATTCTTTCCTATAAAGCTTGTTGTGTTTTATTGTATGATTCCTTGATCACATACATAGGTTTATATTGAATTTATGCTATTGTTATCACTTTGGTTGGTTGTGTTCTTTTGCAGGTTCATCATTGTATGAGCATTGGAATGGAGCTAGGATGGCGATGGCGAGAGGAAGTGGCGTTTAAACGGTATGTCACCTATCTCTCTTTAGTTAATAAATTCAATATCTAAAACTTAAGGAAAGCGTCATATTCTGGTGTGTTTTGTTCTAGATCTAGGTGGATCTAGGGAGATCAGTTAGTGTCCGCACCTACTGATTAGTCCAATAACAAATAGGATGACCTTGATTCATCCTCTACACTGAGGGAATAGATGTTGGATGATGTATCAATGACAAAACCTTCATCTTCACTTCATCTATGGGTGCACGACCAATTATTGCAGTGGAATCCTAAAGGATTACATGCCATATTCCATAACCCAATAAAGGTTTATGCATGTCGCTACTTAGATAAGATTGTAGTAGCCTCTTCGGGTTTCCAAGATCTTATAGTAGACTTGTGACGAATATGAGTGTTCACGCTTGAGCCATAAACTTGGACTAAGAAAAGAAAAAGGTCCATTCCAAATTGCAACAAAAGATTTGGTTAATCATGCAACAATTTTTCACGAGTAGATATTTCTATCATAATCTCATTTAAATATTCACTAGTATTATTATTAGGTACATGATTCTTTGTAGGGCATTTATAGTATTAACTATAATTGGAAGGAAGAGAAATCATCCCTTCAGACAAAGCATGGAGAAAAGCCCATGGTAGAGTCTCTTTAGTCAACTGGGTTAGACCAAGACCGAGATATAGAAATGTGGGACTGTCAAAAAGACGGTTTGGAAAGTGTATAAGGCTCGATATGAGTAGTTGGAAAGAAGGGGAATTCATGTTGCTCTTTTGTCAATGTCGAGATGCAGTGACAAGGACTTCAAGTCGAGATATCTAAATGGGAACAACCATAGGAAGCCCGATCATCACAATGAAGACTATTGAAATTTTCTCATTGTACATAGATTTAAATGTATGTAGTGCATGTATAGGACATCCGACTCAATGCTAAAAAATGCATCTTGCTGTAATTTTGTACATGTGAACCTAAATCGCCCAACTATTTCTTTGACTTCATTGATATATGACAAGCAATTGACTCATATTCTACATCATGATATGTGGTGCTTTAGAGGCCTATTCTTGGTACAGATGCAACTTCGTTCGATTGCGTTGCACCCAATGATCTAAGAATACTCATGATTTGAATCTCGGGGGTTGAGATCTGGATGGCTTGATTACCGAGAGAGGAGGAGACGTGCAAACCTTGCATAAAAAGAAGCACGGAAAAAAACATGTAAATGAAGTACTTGGGAGGTGAGGCTCAAAGATGAGCCTCGTCTCTAAAACTAATTACTAGTAAATCACTCAGAGCTAATTAATCTCACAATGAACAATAGAAAATATGAGAAAAACCAAAATGAGTAACTTAATATTATGAGAAGGCTTGCTAGGCCTTTATATAGAATTACAAAATGGTCCATTGGAGAAAGTAAAAAAGAGCTCATTAAACAAGTCTCTATTATTAGTATAATAGATCTAACTACCCAACTAACTAAGTAGTGGGAAATAAAACCCGATACAATAATGGAAAGAGCTTATTAAATGAGTCTCTATTATTATAATAATAGATCTAACTACCCAAATAACTAAGTAGTGGAAAATAAAACACAATACAATAATAGAGAGGTGGGACTCTCTTTGACCCATATGGGCAACCTGTTAGTCCAATTAATTAATGAGGAAGTTGGCATCTCCTTGATCTACATGGACAATCTATTAGCTTTATAGTTTTATGAATTTTGCATTCGAATTTAGACCATATACCCCCTAAAATTCAGATCATTCCTCCCCCCTTAGAAAATGATGGTCCCCATCATTTCACCCATGCTAAAAAGAGAAACCCCATTATTGTACCATTATGATTACAATGTGAAAATATCCAATGAAGAGAAGGGTTTTGTGTGGTTGACCCATAACCGTGGGTTTGTGGTTGACCCATAACCTAATTAACAATGACATTGTACATGGGCAAAAAAATAAAGAAATTTTAATAAAATCCCAAAATTTAAAAAATAATATGGAAAAATCGTGACTTTGGGGGCTGTGAACATCCTTCTGCAAATATATTCATAACTTCTGCTACATGTGATGAAATCCAATTTCGTCGATGACCCATTTGAGATACTGAAGAGATATTTCCATCGGTACATGGAACTTGTTCTGAGGTGGCCCATGGAGTGAGAAACTAGGCCGAATTTGAAGGTTGTGCGACCACGTTGGTTACATACATGTGCTTCTTCAAACAAAGATATCTCATAAACCAGACAACAAAATGAAATTCCGTGAAATACCCATTTGAGATATTGAAGATATTTTTCCTGCCATATGTGGAACTACTTCTGTAGTTTCCTGAGCAGGGAGAAAAATACCATTGAATATGGAGCTACGCATGGCCTTCTTGGGTCAAATACATGCTGATATTAAATCGATTATATCTCTCAAACCACAAAGCCAAATGAGATTCCATGAAATACCCATTTGATATATTGAATAGATATTTCCATCCATATGTGGAACTCCTTCTGTGGTTTCCTGATCAAGGAGAAAAATACTATTGAAGATGGTGGTATGTGCGCCCTTTTGGGGTCAAATACATGCCGAGATTCAATCGATGATATCTCTCAAACCAAGAATCAAATTGAGATTCCGCGAAATACCCATTTGAGATTTTGAAAATGTATTTCCCATGAGATATGGAAGAGCTTATGAAATGTTGTGTAGAGGTGACGACACCTCTTTGAAGTTGGATGAGTGTAGAGGGCCACCAAGGATGCCAAGGGTTTATAGAGAAACATGGGATGTTGTAGAGGTTGTGGAATTTCTGTATGCAACATGGACACCCTGCAAATTTGTTGAAAATGTTGTTGACCAATGGAGGTATTGGATCCATGTATAGATGTAGAGAATCCATGTATTGATGTAATGAATCCATGTATGGTTCTCCTTGTAATGGTGAACAAATATCTGAGGGTAAAAAGACCCTATAGTGCATGTGGACCAACTGTGATGCTTACAGCGTATGGCCTGACAAATGGATCCTGATAGTACCAAAAGGAGGTTGGTGATTGTTGCCAATGTTTGAACCCACAATATGCTTCAAACCCTTGTTCCGATGGAGAGCATACATGCTTTGATACCACTGATCTGAATCTCGAGGGATGAGATCTGGATGACTTGAATGCCGAGAGATGAGGAGTTTCGATGTGCCAACCTTGCATGAAAAGAAGCATAGAAAAAACATGTAAATGAAGTACTCGGGAGAAGAGGAGCCTCACCTGTAAAACTAATTACTAGTAAATCACTCAGAGCTAATTAATCTCACAATGAATAATAGAAAATATGAGAGAAGCCAAAATGAGTAAGTTGATATTATGAGAAGGCTTGCTAGTGCTTTATATATCATTACAAAATGGTCCATTGAACAAAGTCAAAAAGAGCTCATCAAACAAGTCTCTATTATTAGTATAATAGATCTAACCACCCAACTAACTAAGTAGTGGAAAATAAAACATGATACAATAATGGAAAGAGCTCATTAAATGAGTCTATATTATTATAATAATAAATCTAACTACCCAGCTAACTAAGTAGTGGAAAATAAAACCCAATACAATAATGGAGAGGTGGGACTCTCTTTAACCCATATGGGCAACATGTCAGCCCAATTAATTAATGAGGAAGTGGGCATCTCCTTGATCCACATGGAAAATCTATTAGCTTTATAGCTTTATGACTTTTGCATCCGAATTTAGACCACATACACCCTAAAATTCAGATCAACTCGAGATGACCATGATGAAGTCAACCAAACACTTGATATAAGTTTTAACTTGCAATGAGAAAATGATAGGAATATGAAGGAATACAACGAAGGGACGCTGGAGCTCTGCACAAATCCAATCGTTCGAGGCACTGACAAAATTTGACACATGGATAAGAGACTAATAATAATATTTCCCCAACGAATTTTATGTCATATTATTAAAAGGAGGCGATTCTTTCCCGTTTACATTCCAGTTCGTTAAATCTAAAACCACCCTAAGCGTTGGAACCACCCATCGAATGAGATAAAATGAGCACCCAATAGCCAGCCAAAGGGTGGAGAAATTAATGAGAGGTATGCAGAGAGCTTTGTGAGGTTCAATCTTTTAGTCATTCATGCTCCATTCGTTTTTATTTTTGTGAGGGATTTGATGACATGTTGATAGCATGGGCATCTTGCAAAGTAGCGGAAAGAACGAAGCAAGGCTGAGTTTCGGTTGTGTTCTTGAGGTAACTGGCTTATTTGCTTAAGTCTATTGTGTAAAATGTTTGAATTATTTCAGTGCTAATTAGTTTTCTTGTATGCAGATAATAGCAATGTTTGACTCAATTTTTCTTTAGCAATGAGATTGTAGGTTGATTGTGTATTAGTTAACAAGTTGATCATAAATTTATGGTATTTTCTAATGTTTAACTTTGTTCTTTTGAATTTTTCATTTTAACAAAAAAAAAATAATGATTTTTCTATATTATGATTGGTAGATGAATTCACCCTCTTATTGTAGAGGTGACGACATTTCTTTAATGTACAATAAATGATGTGAATCTTGATGACCGACCACCTTGAAAGTTAATGCTACTTGATTTTGTGCTTGACAATACTAGTCCAGTATGATATCGACTCGCAAAAGAAAGCAACGAGTGGAGTTATCATGACCTATTTCATGGATTGCATTTGTATTAATTGGATGCGCCACTGGACATGTGATCCTTAATTTTTACCAGAAGACATAACCCAATGTTAGTAATATTGTAAGGCAAACTTTGCAGAATGTTTCAAGGATAGTGTCATATATTGGCTTATTGTTTCTCTAGTGAAAGGAATCATCATGGTATTTGGATGGTGTTCAATCCACATTACATGGATTGCATTCGCTTTTGCATTAGTTCAATGCACTAGTGCTAAACTTAGCCCTAAGTTTTACCAGAGTACATGCCCCAATGTCACGAGTATAGTGGGGTAGGTCATACAACAAGCCCCAATGTCACAAGTATAGTGGGGTAGGTCATCCAACAAGCTCTGCAAAATGATTCAAGGATAACAACCTCTCCCCTTCATATCCATTTTCATGATTGCTTTGTTAATGTAAGTAGTCATATGTCTGTCTATTAAATAGATTTGTATTCAATGCATCTTAAAGGGATTTATAATACTAACACTTTCTTCATCATTGATTTTAAGGGTTGTGATGGATCTGTTCTCTTAGATGACACGACCAATTTTATTGGGGAAAAGACAACATGTCCTAACAACAATTCCCTGAGGGGATTTAACGTGGTGGACAACATCAATTCAACAGTAGAGAGTGCATGCAACATGACAATTTCTTGTGCCGACATTCTTGCCATAGATGCAAAGAAATCAATCGTATTGGTGTGTATGAAGATTATACCCATTTATTTGAGTTAATGTTAATGTTTTACTTTTAGTTAATTAAAAAAAATTTAATATCTAACATCTTTGGATTTTGGAATTAGTTTTTACAACATAAACTCTAAAACTCTTGATAATGAAGATATATAGAAGTTGTGTAACAAGATTATCGTAAAAATTAAATGGTGCAGTCTAGCGGTCCATCCTAGAGTGTGTAGTTAGGAAGATGGGATAGAACCACTGCCAATGCAACTCTTCCAAAAACAACATTACCTACACCAACTCACAACCTCTCCATAATTATAACAAAGTTTCAAGATGTGGGACTTTTGGTAATAGATGTAGTTGTTTTGTCAGGTATTTATCAATTTGTTTTACAACAATGTTAGTTTAAATTTCAAACGTGAGGAAGGTATTTGACTTCCAAATTGATTTTAACACATATCCTAGTAATCTATCTTCCTTATCCAGATAAAAAGGAAGCGGGAAAACCCAATTGATTTAACTTAACGTTCATAGATTTCTTCAATCGTGCAAATTTACATAGTAATACTATTCAAATCCATTTTATACCATGCCTTCTCCTTTGGTACAACTATTTAATAGATTCAATGCCTTCTCCCTTGTTAGAGTCATTTCATAGATTCAAAGTCTTGTATGTATGTATTGATTTGGTGGTTACTGGATCCGGGGGGCACACAATTGGGCAAGCTCATTGCACAATGTTCATCAATAGAATTTACAATTTCAATGGAACGAGCGATTCATATTTGACACTGAATTCATCTTATCTATCAACCTTGCAAAGCACATGCCCACATAATGGTAGAGAAAACACCATAACCCCACTTGATCCAACCACTCTAGATACCTTCGACAAAAACTATTTTGGTAATCTCCAAAAGAACATGGGACTTCTACAGTTAGATCAAGAACTACTTTCCACAGTTGGGGAAAGCATGATTCCTATCGTGATTGATTACAACAGTAGTCAAACCAATTTTTTCTCCAACTTCTACAACTCGATGATCAACATGGGAAACATAAGTCCTCTAACAAGAACAAACAGAGAAATCCGCTTAAATTGCAGGAAGGTCAATATCAATCATAATCGAGCTAGTGAATCGTGGTCTCAATTTGTTTCTAATTTTCTTAGTGTCATAAAGCAGTATCAATCTGTTTCACAACGAAGAGCTTCAAGTAGAGGCATCTTGGTAGAGTCTAGACACATATTATCATGGAAAACATACAGATATATTTATTTCACATAAATTTGTTCTTGAATACAGTGCATACAATCTTGTAAAGTTAAATGCAGTACAACACATAACTTTATTACCGGATTTGCAAAATCTCTTAAATAACTTGTTTATGTATGAATGGAATCGATTGCACTAGAATTTATGAAATTAATAGATTGGAGTGGAATATATGAAATTATTAAAATTTGTATCTATATGTTGCATTTGAGGGATGCTTTAATTTTTAATATATTTATTTATTTATTGGTGTTTAAAATATGATTAATATAACTATTTAATTGTTTATGTACAAGTGAACTCAAATTTTAATGTTCAATTTAGTATTTATATCTTATTAGTCCCGACCAAGGGAGTATAACAATGAGTTTGTCTTTGACTTCACATTAGTTTGTTTTTTAATTTTAATTTGTGTATGAAAACTAAAGTTTTTCATAAGAAATAAATATATATTTTTTAATATAATAAAAAAAACTTAATTCGACTGGCTACAAGGATGCTAATAAACTCCCATAAATATACCATCACTACCTCCGAAATGGAAAGAGAGGAAGTGGCCGTCTACCAGAGGCTATTTCCTTTCTCATTTCAGGACATTTCAGAAGGTCTAAAATACTTGGGGTTTCAGTTGAAGCCGAACAAATATAGGAAAGAAGACTGGAAATGGTTGTAAACAAAACTGGAGAAAAGGTTGAATGGATGGAGTTTTAGGTGGTTATCTAGAGTAGGCAGACTCACACTGACCAAATCTATTCTAGAAGCCATACCAGTTTATTGGATGTCACTTGCGTGGATTCCAAAAGGAGTGTTAGAAAAATTTAGAAGGACTTGTTCTCGGTTTATTTGGTCTAGGTCTAGGGATAAGTATACCCAACCTTGGGAAAAATGGGAAAGTATTGCGTTGCCAAAATCCTTGGGAGGTTGGGGGCCCAAAAATATTTTCTTGTTCTCCAAGGCCCTTGTGGCAAAGGTATGTTGGAGTCCCATTTCAGTTTCTAGTCTGTGGACACATGTAATCACACAAAAATATATCTCCCCAGATTTAGTAGAAGATTGGATCAGAACTCCAAACAAATCTGCATCTCACTGCTCGATTATTTGGAAAGTGATGATTTCCTCGTTCTCAGTGGTCAGGGACAGTCTTGCTTGGAGGGTTGGTAAAGGAAATCATCTGAGTATTGGAGTTGATCCTTTTCCCGAAAGAACTAATAGATCAACTACACATGCATGGTATCTTCTTCCTATCTCGACTAGCTGGTCCCCACTTAATTAATTTATGGAATCAAGGATGGAGAAGTGCTTTATCACTAGGATTAAATGGGATTTATGCAGATTTTCTGAGAAATTATATTTTATCACTCAGAAGAGGACATATAAGACTCATGGATAGGGAAGATGAATTAGTCTGGCAAAAGGATCCCTTAGGCTCCTATACTCCAAAATCTTGATACATAGCTCTGAATATAGACCCAATTCAACAAAATCCCAAATGGTGGTGGAAGGGCTTTTGGAAGCTGAAATGTCCCCAAAATGCCAAAATCTATCCAGCATTAAACAATCCAATCCCAACATGGGATAATCTGAACAGGCGTCATATAGAGGGACCAGGTAGATGTGCACTTTCTAAAAATGCAAATGAATCCATTTTTCATATACTCATCTCCCGTCCTTACTCCATGAAAGTTTGGATAGAAGCTTCCTCAAGCCTCAGGCAGAGCTGCATATGGAATGGAGACACTTTGGAGTTGGCTTGAAAAAATCGGTCTCGTGACCCAAAAAATAAGGAGATAAAAGGACTTCCTCTTTTAATTAGTTGGGGAATCTGGCTAGCAAGGAATGCAAAGATATTTAAAGAAAAAGACTCCATACCAAAAGTGATTGCAACACAAAGCCTATCAATCCTGTCACACTTTCCCCAGACTAAAGACGCTCCAGCCTTGCGGGTAAGACAACAAGAGGATATAGACTTACAAAACCGTGGGATTATTTCGATGGAGCCTCTCAGAACTCAAACTGTGGAGGAGGAGTTGTTCTACATTTATCAAACAACTATGCTGAACTATTGGCATTGAAGCTTCTACTTCTATTTGCCAAAGAAAAAGGAACTCATCAAATACATATTTTTGGGGACTCTATGAATGTCATTAATTGGGAAAGAAAGCACCAATCTTATCACAATATATTTCTTTTTCCTATTCTGGAGGAAATTTTTCATTTGATGGACACTTTTGATACTTTGGTTATCTCCCATGTATACAGGGACATGAACATGGTAGCAGATTCATTGTCCAAAAATGGATTGTAGCTCTCTTTTGGTCAATGACACATAATAGAAAAAAAAAAAGAGAGGGAAAGACACAAATGCTTTTTATCATCGCCCATTTATAGAAGAACAAGGCCATCTACATGATTGAAGACTCAAACCACATACAACAAGATTGATCAACACTATTTTGCACTCAACTTTTTCGGCCTTTGCATGGATGATTTTCTCTTTTTTGTACAACACTTACATCTTAAACCTTTCAACAACAACACAATGAAAGGACATAATGAACAACTTTTGGGCACCTTCTGAGTGTGCCTAGAAATCACACCTGATTTGAAAAACTTTATCTAGATCTGTATATATAAAAGGGTTTTTTTTAATAGTAGTTTTCCATCTTGTTCTGGGTGAGATATTTTTAGATACAATGGTAGGCAAGTCAATGTGGGCTCACAAAAGCTAGTTATTCTCAATGACCATTTTTTGTGATGGTGTGTGGTCTTTCTATATTCTCGGTCATTACACACACTATTGGTGTGTTGTGCTTCAGAAGCACCTACAAAATGTAACTTTGTCTCTTTCAAGAAATAAAATTATGCTTTTTTCTGAGGAAAAAAAGATTAAAAAAAAACTTAATTTTCTCAATTCTAATTGGTTAACATATTGAAAGTCTTATTACAACGTTCACATCTTTCAATGCGTAAAATTAATTAAATAATTAATGGACTTTGTTCTGAGTGGTCCTAGGCGGTGAAGCTTTAATGAACTTTGTCTTGAGTGGCCATAGACGGTGAAGCTTCAAGAGTGGAGATTGTCTTTGTACAGGAATTACAATTTTATTGTGCTATGGTGAACAATTCGATTTTTGTTATTACAATACCAATGCTAGAGGTTGATGTCCTTGTTTGGCCAATCAATCATAATTTAGATAAATAAATAAAATAAATGAGATAATAATTTGTAAACTACATGAAAGGCAAGAAAATTGTTTCCCCTGTATGATTATTGAATGTTCCCACAAAAAATGATTGTCAAAAATCCATGCAAATAATTTCTTTGTGTTTTTTTGTTTTCAATATTATTACTACATTATGTTTTTATTTTATTTTTTATATATTTATATTCATATTTTATTGTTTATATGTTTAATGTTTATCTTTGGTAGGGACTAAGTTGCTATGCAACACTTGTTTCTTTTGTCTTATTTTATTAGTTTGATTTCTTGTTATTTTAATTGCAATATTTAAAAGAAAACATAATAAAAAATTAATTTCTCTATGTTTATTACACTAAGGTATTTCTTGTAAACATTAACTAAATCTTTTTAATTTAGTTCGATGGTTCTCTCTTATGTTTTAATTCTTTCAATCTGATTCCTAGATTTACACTTGATGATCTTATCCTTTTAATGCATGACTACACCCCCCCCGCGCGCTTGACCCTTTAATTGAAATAAAAAAGTGGAAGGAAGTCTTTCATAACTTTCACGACTGGCTCTTGCTTGTCTTGTTCTAAGTCTTTCAAGCCTTATTTAATCCTCTCCATTAGTGAGAAGCAAGTGTTGGAATAATGAGAGGAGGGGGGTGAATCAATATGTGCACTTTTACCACTTTTTAATCACAATATATATTCTTCAATCTTATCAGCAATATTCAACAGTTAACCATCAATGTATCATCTATGGCTACATTCAATATATCATGAAAATATAATCATAAGCAAAATCACATCAAATATACAGTGCACCAGAATTTATGTGGAAACCCAAATGGGAGAAAAGCACATAATGCTTTCTTATATATATATATATTAAGAATTCATTCATAGGAAGCACCAACTTCCAAATTCTCTAGCAGCTGGAAGGAGGCTCCAACCCCCTATTTACAGGCTCCAACCTGAAGGAAGCTACAACTCCCCGAATTCTCTAGCTCCAACCAGAAGGAGGTTACAACCCCTTGATTCTCAAGCTCCACCCTGAAGGAAGCTCCAACTCCCCGTGTTCTCCGGCACCAACTGGAAGGAGGCTACAAACCCCTTTCCTTTCCTCATCATTCCATCCTGAAATATAAGTGTAGACCAATTGTCACTACCATAATCACTGGCACTGATATATCAATCAACCTGTAATCAACTTGTCACCAACAGTGTCATTGTCAACCTGTCACATCAACCAGTCATTGTATCCAACCTGTCACATCAACTTGTCCAACCTGTCACTATCTCTGACACTCAACAAGATCCTCTCACATGGATCATATACCAAGGACGTCTCTCAACTAGATGTCCAACATCACCAACACATGCCTATACCAAGCATGTACCAACATCACCAACATACCGTCACAAGATATGTGTATCAACCATGTACCAAATCATATACCAAACCATCAACCTATACCATACTAAGCATCAACTGTGTACCACAACAAGTGCATCAACCATGCACCAAAACTTGTACCTCAACCTATACCATACCATGTACCAACCATGCACATCAACCATGTACCAATCATATAACATATCATGCCATACACCATATACCAATAAACCAAGAAATGTACCAACAATGTATCTCAACAAGTATACCTCAACCAACATGTACCATGCATCCAATGATGTGCCTCAAGTTATATACCAAAGCTCACAAACACATGCATCAAGCATGTTTCTCAATATCACCAATATGCAACCTCATAACACAATATACCAAGCCTCAAGTATGCACCATAACATGTAACCAAACCATATACCAAGATAACCAATAATGCTTCTAATCAATGTACCATAACATCACCAAGAGGTACCATATGTAACGCCCTGTTTCCCCCAGTTTGTAAAAATAACTGGACTAGCCAAGAATTATGGCAAACTCATAAATGCGAATATGTGATGTAAATGGACCTTGAGGAAAAGGTCAATGAATGTGAATAACATTATGAATTTTATTGTAGGACTGCTGAGAGGGGATGTGCAGAAAAAGAGACCACAGTGGCGGTGGAAGGCACCTGGAAAGGTGGCGTTAACTTCCACCGAGAATTAATACCGTATTTGGACTCCACTGGCCCGGAGAACCAAAAGCGGCTCGTTGGCCCCAAATTAAATGTCTTGCAGGTTGGCAGGTTGATGGATCCTCAAGAATTAATGAGGGATGGGGAGGTGAACCGCCTATCTGTAGAGCCATCATGACTGACTAGCACGAGGGAAATCGCGCCACACGCAACCTCGCAAGAGGATAAGGCATGGGGTGGAAGCGATTGGGGGCATACACGAGGGGAGAACTCTGGAAATACGCAATGTAAGTGATAGCAGAGAGGAATGAGAGTAACCTTTGCTTCTGGTCACTAGCAGACAAAGACACAGTCTCACAACATCGTGGTCTCAGCTCGGGGGTGGCTAGTAGTAAATCCGCTGGGAGTCGCTAAGCCTACGATTGGGTGGAAACGAGAACCCCTCTCAGCAATTGCTCGACCCTTGGTGTTATTTCTGATAAGTGTTTTGCCTCTGGCATCTTGTAATATAGATATATATATGTGTGTGTGTGTGTGTGTGTGTGTGTGTGTGTGTGTGTGTGTGTGTATTCTGATGATTATGCCCATAAGCTGTGAAACTGTGAATGATTTCATGGTAAGAATGTCTGTAGGATGTTTTGATCAATATTAGTAGATGCATGTTTATAATGGAAAGACTACGTCTGGGTTATGTTTTCATAAATCACTATTTATATGCTTACTGACCTAATTCAGACTGCATGTCTGATTCGTGGGAGAAAGGTACCCTTATATACCTTAGGTAGTACCCTGAGTAAATCTCCCCATAGAGATACCCTCCTTGAAAATCCCATCAAGAACCCGAAAAGTGAATGTGAAGGCGTAAAGCCTTAGTAACCCTGCATGAGGAGAAACGATCCTCTTGAAAACCCGAGATGGCATCATAAGGATGGAATATCAAATCGACGGATGAGATTCCGTCGGGAGATCTATGGTCACTTATGACCATCAGATCGGAAGGAGAAGATGGAGTGTTAAGTGCCTTAACCTTGATAGGTGGTGATCGACGAACAAGATTCCGTCGGGAAATATGCGGTCACACACGACCGTTAGATTGGTAGGAGAAAATAGGGTGTTAAACGCCTTACCACTTGGTTTCTCTGTGATTTCAGGGGTAGCGAAGAGATCGGGACCATGGATCCCCAAGGTCCATGAGAGTATCTGGACCATGGATCTTTCCACATTTAGGAAGTCGTGGGAGAGCCCACAAGTTAGGAATATGTATGAGTCGTCAGATCTCAGCTGAAAAACCCTACAGCCGTTGGATCTGTCAAGATATACCTGAGGGTTAACACCCCAGTGGATCGAGACTTTCCATTGTGGAAATCCCAGGATGGATCTGGGCCGTCCGATTGATGGAGGCCACGTGTCGTAAGATCTCCCATTTCGGGAAATCGAGAATTGCAGAATCGAGATTTCTGTTGACAAGAGTTCGGTATTTTCCATGGTGAAAACCCCGGGATAGACCTGATCCGTCCGATTGACGGAGGCCATGTGTTGTAAGATCTCCAATTTTGGGAAATCGGGAATCGTGGAGTCGAGAGCCTTGGCGACAAGGGATCGGGACTTTCCTGGGTGGAAACCCCGGGGCAGTTGTGGATCATCCGATTTAAGGGGTGACGTGTCAAGGGATTACCCGTTTTTGGGAAATCGGGGATTCGGGAGTCTCGATGACAAGAGGTCAGGCTCTCTCCTTGATACATCCCTACGGAAGAGAGAGTGTGGTCACATGGGAAGAGGTCATATCGACCAATGCTTAACCCAAGGGGCTAACCTTCGATTGAGGTTCGTTCAACACTTTGGCGTTTCGGCATTTGGGATACCGAAGGGACATGTTCCCCCGTGTTCTCAAACCCTGAAGTCTAGACTTATAAACCTCGAGATGTTAGCATGTGGTTAGGATCTGATGAATGGTCAGGATCCTCTCAGAGGATCCTGGGTCTGGGATGATTGTCCGATGTGAGGTAGAGATGCCAGCTTTACGCTGGGGCGCGAATGCACATAAGGGTAAGTAGCGAGCAGATTTGGATGGCCAGAGTCCACCCGCTCAGATCTACGGTTGAGGATTCATTCTAGAGCCCCCTTGCCATTCTACTTTTAATGGGGGGGGGGGGGGGGTTCGGAATTGGACGTGCAACTCTCGAACGATCGAGATCAATTCTTCTTTTTCAACGCCGCTAAGGTGGATTCTGGACCCCCCTTGCCATTCTGCCTTTAATGGGGGGGGGTCCAGAATAGTGTGGCGTGTGAAGTGGGCCCCCCCCCTGTCATGTCGACTACTGTGTTTCGTTTCCCTCTCTGCCACCTATATTCCACTTAACCGCGCAATGAGGCCGTGTCTCATTGGCTGTTCTCTAGCCTTGTCGGGGTTTGGCAGTGGCCAAGTCAAACGCCTCGACATCACTGTAGCGCCGAGGTGGGAATTATGAAAGAGGTACTGTGTTTATTCGGACTGTGATCATGACCCGCAACCACATGGGGGCGGGGAGAGAGAAAGAGCCAGCTTACACTGGTCCTCCATGGATGTTTAGGGCTTCTGATTCGGCAGAAAACCAGAAAACTCTGATTTAGGTAGTGGGTATGTGACACCATACCATCATGTATCATCATCAACATGTACCATACCATAACCAAGCATGATAGTTACTCACATAAGCTTATCTACGATCCTGTAGCTGACCTTATACTCTGTAAAATGACATGTAAATCTTCTTCAAAGCTCAACAACCTCGTACCAACATTCTTCCCTACTTATGTCTTGTCCTTGCCAGATGAAGACTCCCTATAATGTAGGTTCTCACATAACGACCTCTACGAAATCCGCGTGGATGCCTCACAAGACACTTACTGTTTGACCCACGAGGATGACCCTAATTATGGTTTCCTCGTATTTTCTTGGTCTTCTCTGTAGCCCCAAAAATCTCACACTTATCACGCTTTGCTACCTCAAAATTCTCCGTCGCAAACTAGCCAAAAGATCACTTACTCACAAGATAGATATTCAATAGAATGTGTGTGTGAATGTACTTGTGAATGACTCCTTGAGGATCATTTATACTATTGCTAAGTAACCTCTTTCTTTAAACTTAGGGCTTCTAGAGATTTTTTGTTACAACCACTTTACCCTTCATTCATTGACTTGTAACTAACTAGGGCTTCTTGACCATTCTTTGGGGCTTCCAACTTCACAAGACCATATCTCCCTAACTGTGAGGAACCACGTGGCATACCACATATCACCGGAAATGACACAATGAGCATTATACATCTATGAGTATCTTACCTACATTTTCACTATCCTTCATGTTCATATTCCTCAACAAACTTTGGGTTCCATAACCACACCTCCAGGGCTTCATGTAGGCTTCTTCAAATGCACCCAACTAACTCACCGTCAATCTCTATCATAAAAATGACAATCGACTGTCCAACAATATCGTCCACATCTATGGACCTCTTCAAGGGTTGACATCAATCTCTAAGGGTTGGCATCAATGACAACCAATTGTCCAACAACAAGATGTCTAGCTTTGGCCAAACTTTTCTTTATAAACTAATTGGAAGCATGTATAGTGGTTGTAACCCTATGGTCTCAACTAATCCTGGGAAAGTCATACACAAGTACAGAATATTCCAATTTGAGGAAGACCTGAACAAATACTCGTGGCTTATACCTACCCCTTTGAAGCTCACTTACCCAGTTAATCCTTTGCCTTACAAGTTCAAGAAGCATTTACCTTTATTTCTTGGTGACGAAACCGTTACAGTGGAAGAACATCTTTGTGCATTTTCAAATGCTTGTACCATTCTCCAAGTTAATGAAAATGACAGTTACATGCTCTTATTTAAAAAATTCCTTTAGGGTAATCCTACTTCCTTGTTTTCCAACCTACCCGATGAATGTATCTCCACATGGTCTGAACTTTCTTATTGGTTTACCTCTACTTTTGGGCACTTGGATAACCCTTATGAGCACCTTAAGATATTTAATCAATTACATATGAAGGGGAGTGAAAGCATCCATGCTTTTAACCTTAGGTTTATCAAGTTGTATAATTCCATTCCTATGCCCATTCTTCCTACCAAATTGGTTTCTCTCTTGCATTATTATGATCTTCTACCTCTTCTTTACCATTGGCAATTAGAGGAAAAGAACATTCAAGACCTGGATCTAACCTTAATCACTTTCCTTGATTTCAAAGAGCAATCCCATAGAACATGTTTCTCCTTTGGTAGTTGTGAGTGACACAAAGATTTGTGATCCTTAATGCATATCATCTAGGATTTACAAAATCACATGCTTTCCCTTGAAGCAAACCCACCTTGAGAGATCTTTAGACCCTCTTACCCAAGGCCTAATTATGATACCTTTACCATTTGTGGCCAAGAGTTTGGGTGCGAAGATGATCATGATCATATCATGATGCTTAATGATCAACCCATCTCTCACATTCCAAATACCACCATCCTTGAAACTAACAGACAAACCCAACCTCAAGACCATGGTTTACCCCAAGTCTATCATTCATGTGTATATAATGGTGAAGTTGACTATGCAAAGAAGAAAGTTGATTTTGACCTATTTAATCCCCTCTATGATAAATTTTTGTATGATCATATTACTAATGAATGGTCAAATCAAGTTGATGAGGAACCTTTCGATTCTATTGATACATGTGATAAGTCTTCCTTTGAATATCCTCACGAAGTTGATCAAGATGTTTAATTGGAAAATGATTTTTCAAATCCATTGTTTTGATTAAGAGAAATTAAGGAACTCGACATTATTATGCATATCTCTCTTATGTGCATATTGTTGAGGAAAATATATGAATTATCTTACTCAATCATTTTCGAATCTTGCCTGGCTAGGACAAGATAGTCGAGAATGTCACCCTATGTTTTGTAGCCTCAAAAATATTTTCCCAATCCACAAGTATTAATCACAAGGGTTTAGGCTGATTTATTAATGAAAAGAATGTTGCAAAATAACATAATTTTTTTATATAAGTTTCTGAAAAATATATAAATTACAGAAAGTAAATATGGAGATCAAAAAGCAAAAGTAACCAAGTCACAAATAGACACAAATGAGACAGAGTAACAACCCGCTTTATTTCATTCTGAGATATCAAGAGTGTTTTTCTCTTTACAAAACCCCTGTGAGGGCATGAACCAAAGTCTAATTTAGAGATCCCTGATGAAGACCACACAAAAGGGCTCTGACAAGAAGTAAAAAATGAAATTTATAATCTGGATCAACTTGCCACAGACTGCTACCAATTTGACTCTGCAAAATATCCTTTATCAACTATGAAACTCAATCCATAAACAAACAAGAATACACAGACTATCAAGGATGGATCAACACCTCTAAAACAAGCATCTGAATGATTTGGTTCAATTTTGAACCTTGTTGTCTACAATAGGACCCTGCTGTCAAAAAGAGAATTAGGCTTTGAATGAACTCAAGAATGAATGAAAACTAAACTATCTCATGAAATCAAAAGAGAAAACCTTAGCCTTGCTTTCTCTTTCTATTCTCCCCTTGTTTCTTCTTCTCAATTAGCTTTTATGCCTTCCAAATAAGTTGAAGTAGTTCAACTACTTTCTTTAGTTAAGTTAGTTTGACTTAGCTACTTTAGTTTAGGGGAAATAATAATAATAATAGTTAAGGGTCTTTAATTAATAATAACTAGGTAGGTGGGACCCCTTGTGACTCCCTTCTTTTATTCTTTTCAAATTAGAAAATAAAACATAAATGTATAATCATTTCAACACATGCCACCCTTGTAACTCCTTTAGATACCTTCAAAATTGAATATTTAAATATAAAAAACAATTAAAATCACATCCACAAATATATAAATATCCACATAATCCATATTATCCAAAAAATAGTTTGTTGTCCAAAATTTTTGTAGATCACTATCTTCATCAACTCCATCATAAAAAAACATAAATCTAAAGCCATACTTGCCACTATGAGAGGTAATTTTTCTTTTATCGCTGTTGTCCACCTTTGATTTCCTGGAATTAGCATGTGGTTGATTTGATCCTTGAGGTTGTTTTTCACTAATTACACGGGAACAATCATCCTTCAGATGCATACGAGAGGAAACAGATTTTGAGGAATCATTTGAAGGAGAGGAAGGGGAGGCAACAACTTTGCCTTTATCTTGCACATGCAGAATATTAGTTTTAAGTCTTTTGCTTGCATGTGAAGATTGGACAGGTGAATCAACATGGGCAATTTGAACATTAGGATTTACAGGTGGTGAAGGAGGTAATGAAAAATTGGGCCAGCCAAGATGGTGAGAGACAGTCGGGTTGACAATCTCTTGCCATCCATCATTTGCAGGGACTTCTGGTTACATGGACACATGAGGAGGCACATGAATACCATGTATGTTCTGAGGCTAGAAGGGAGGTCTCTCTGGTCGAGGTTGTACTATTCCTTGCCTGATCCAGTTAAAGAATCCAACTTGGAACAACTGATTCAATTCCTGGGGATCAACATCAAAATGAATGGAGAATCTAGGCCTTCTAGGCACTCTGTTCCAGTTTCCTCTTCCTCTATTATTTCTTCCATGGCTGCACCTATTGAAGAAACTCATCCAGTAGCAGCAGTTTGTCAATAACTAATCCCTAAATAAACCATACATGACATTCTGCTTGCATGAATAAAAAATTGGCTCAAAAATTGACACGAGATACATGCAAATCCATCCATAAAAAACCATTTAAGAATCACCAAGTGAGCAGGGGGTGACAGGGTTCATGGGACATATGGAGGGAGTGTAATGAGCTAAAGGTGGTATAATGAGAGGGAATAATTACAAGAATACTGCTCAACAATTAATTAAATAATTTAACTGTGTAAAATATACCAAAATATCAGTTACCAACCATTGCCATGTCATATCTTTTGTCGTTGTTACACAAACCTTTTTAATTTATTTTACAGAACAGGGATGTCATAAATGAAATTGGGATTATGAGGGGAATATAATGAACGAAAAGTGGTAGTATGACATGGACATAATATGAATACCGTTCTTATAAAAATAAATCAAATCAAACATATCTCTGTTCAAACCTCCACAATTCAATCAACATTCACTTTTCAAAACCACCATCTAAATTGTTACTTCCTTTACAAATTGATTGTTGGATTCCAAAAAATAATTCATATGCCTAGAAATACTCAAATATAGCAACCTTTGCATCTATATAATATTTATATAACAACCCTAACAAACATCATGGCCATTTAGATGATAAACATAATAACTCTTTGAGCCATAACCATTCATATTCCAATGCTAAATATCTTTTTTTTTTTTTCTTTTTAAAAACCAATAGAATGCGCATAGTGATCCCAACCATTTATAACCAATTCTTATTTTTTAAAACCAATAAGAATATGCACAGTATTTTCCATGACTTGCCCATTATTTACACATTGTTCGACATAGTCAAACTGGGCGTTAAAACTTATAATCGGGCCCCAATCCATTCACACAAAAGTATCCTTTAAATATAATAAACATAAGAATTGATTCAAATAACATTCAACAAATAACATGAAACTCCTTAGCCCAAGATTCACACAATTTAGCATGTACAGACTTCTTTTTAAAATTGCCCAACGAGAAATAGAGCCAAATCGTGCCCAATCGGCCAAGCACACAGAGTGCTTATTTACCCTTGGCTGTATTGAAATGATATCAAGATCGTATTTAGGGTTTAACACAACAAATGGGAGTAAGAACATATGGCTCAATCAAAGGAATAAGTCCTTGAAAACACAAACAGCTCATGCCCTTCATAATTTTCCACAGACATATAACATGTAACAATACTCTTGACAATGAGGGTTACCAAAATGATAGTTAGCCACCTCCAACAAAGAACGAGAAGGAGATAAATCTTAAACAATACTGTAAAATGAATGCCCAAGCACAAACCTGTGCCCAACCAAAACATGTATAATGCTTCCATTAAACTTCTGGGTGATGTTAAAATTCAGACTGTGCACTACTTTCCAAGCAACAAAGTTAATGAGGGAAACACTATGATAGTTAACAACTCAATGTTTTTCCAAGTCAAGGCAAGAAAAGATTTAAACTTTCAATAGTTCACCTTGCAATCAAAGAATCAAAACATATCAACCACAAAGACGAAAAAGGAGTAGCAAATCTTAGCATAGAGAGTGGTTGTAATACCCATGCACAAAGCTTAGAGCTTGTCAAACATAACAATAAATTTCCACAGAGAACTAGACCCAAAAACTCAAGCCGATCAAGCATGTTTCACTCCCATTTTATCAATAAACCCATGCACAGATTACACACAGTGAGGAGAGTATAACCATTCCTTTGTTTCAAAATTCCAACAATCCAGAATAATCACCAGAAGAAACCACAGACACAACACCAATACACAGTTCAAATAACCATAATAGCTTAAGAAAAACACATACCTCAAGCAATTCTGAGCCAAAAATTGATTCGAAGGGAAGAGTAACCATTATGGATGGAAGAGTAAGGAACCCATGCCTGGAAAAGCTTGCTTGAGGAAGAGAGTTAGACTGTATGCCTCCTTCACGACCAAAAAATGTGGAGCATCAACAACCACTAGAGCCAAAAAACAAAATGAAAGTATGACTAGGGTGACGGGCTCAAGGGGTGTTTGAGTGACATGCAGTAAATGCACGTTGCTTCCCTCTCCAACCTCATTAAATTCAACGTATGAGCCAACCAATTCACCATAGCACTAAGCATTTAATCAACCACATAACCATTGCCATATACCATTTGCATAGTACGCCATCTTTGGTAGTGTTAAACCTTTTTAAAAATAACAATGTGCTATAACGTTAACCAATGTGCATTCAACATATAACATCCAATAAGGTGCACAAGTCTAGTAGCAAAGGTTTGTTGCACCTCTTTTGTCATAGTCATACATATCACTAGAGCTTGTACATAGTCCTTTTATCTAAATGAGCCCCAATATTATCCCTTTTATCAAGATCATATTTAAACCAATTAATCCATGTTAAATCACAGTATCAAAACAAAACTGATAATGATCCTTTCATCCATAGGGAAACCTTAATATAATTTGTGAGTGGTTATCAAAAATATCAGTGCCATGCATCAATCAACCAACCATCTCAATAGAAAACAAAATATAAGCGTAGCATATCCATCATAGGGCCACAAGTCTACAAGGGGGTCCCACCTACTAGTTTATTATTAATATAAATAATTAACAGAGCTTGGAAATCATTTACGAGCATATTATTCATCGTTTCATTTTTAAGTGTCAACACATACTTTCCTTTGATGATGATCATGAGTTCAAGGTCCTTCCTATATTTTTAAATCCCTTGTATTCTTCCTTAGAGTATGATGAACCTATTCATGGTAGGAAGATTGCAACATATGGCATTAATATGTTCGATGAGTCCATAGACCCTATCCTTGACATTCAAACTTCGAATCATAAACCTGATGTCTTTGATCCCATTGATTCTTTTAGTATAAGATGTAAGGCTTATCTTGTTGGTTGGAAAGTCTTGCAGGATGGTAACCATTTATTTTGGGCCTTGATAGGTCCTTTTCCCTTGGCATATGCATATGTTGGTTGGAAAGTCGATCAACATTCCTTGCTCAATGTCTTCCAAGTCATGAAACTTACATGTAAAGTAAATGATGCATTCTGTTGGTTGTGGAGCCTGATTATCTTCCGGATGTAGAGGTCCTTTGTTTTCAGCCGTGTCTATACCCCATGAAGTATTTACACCCCAGAAGTATGTACACTCTTCCACGCGGGGGAGTGCAGAGGGGGCGTACCCCCTCTGCGGGGTCTGGGGGGTCCATCCCCCCGGCTGGGGGGTCTGGGGGCAAGCGGGGCCCCAGCGGGGGTTCAGAGGCGAAGCCCTCGAAGCAAAAATTGCCTTATAAAAGTATATTGTAATTTCATTATAAATCTGGACCGTTCATTATAAGGTCGCAGATCTAACGATAGAGATTATGTTAACGTTTTTGCCCTAGAAGGAAACCCTCTTTTATGAGGGAAATGTATTGCGGCTATGTACGAGGGTGAATATTGTATTCTGAGAGAGGATATTGTGAGAGAAAGAAGAGGAAGTTACAACGGGTTTTGCTGTAGGTTGTATCCCTTCATTTGCTGGATAATAATAAAGGAAGGACCTG
>JZKD02S1159069.1:480942-503876 GCA_000966675.3 Picea glauca | reverse complement strand
TTTAATTCATGTTATATGTTATTTGCTTTCACGTTTCATATGTTTTGTTCTTTTTTGTTATTTTATTAATATTTGTTTTTATATGGTTTATTATAATATGTTTATTTTTTATATATATTTTGTTTATTTTGTTTATTTTTTAATTTGTTTTGTATTGTTTTAAAGCTTTTTCATATGTTTTAATATTTTTAATTTTTATTATATTTTGGTTTGTTTTATTAATGTTTTATTTTAATCCATAACTAACTTAGTTGCTAACCTAGTTAATAACTAATTAATTAATTAATAATTAATTAATGATTAATTAATTATCAAATAGTCATTCATTAATCAATTTTAACCTAGATTAACCTTATTTCTATTTTTTCGTTCATCCTAAGTCCATTTATGCAGGGACGGAGAGGCGGGAAAAGTAGTCGATGGGGCAACAGGACAAGGGAGTGTGGGCGCAGTGTGTATGAAGGATGCAACAGGGTGATGGAGGATTGAGTGACAAGGATGGAGGGAGGAAACAGAATCACCTGAGCCAGGACTTCCTCATCACGAGAGAAACGCTAGATCAATAGTCGAAGAATCGACTCGCCTATAATTATAGGACCCTAACACCCGCTACCACAGTCGTGTCTCCTATCGGGGTTTCGGACATCGAAATGTCGAAATGCATAAACCCCGTGTCCACGGGATTCCCGATATCTCGATTCACGATTTCCCGATGTGGCTCTCCGATCGAGACTTTTTCCAAAAGCGTCGATCACTACCACGTGTCCCCTCAAAATGGACGGTCCTGATCGCCTCTCGCAATTTCACGACTTCAAATGTCCCGGGCATCTCGTCTTCAGGACCCACGAAATGCCGAACTCCGATGCACCGATTTGACTTTCTATCGGGACTTTTTCTGATAATCTGGATCTCCGCCACGCGTCCCCAACTGATGGACGACCCTGATCCAATCTCGATGTTTCAAGACTTGAAGTGTTCCGACTTACTCAACCTCGAGAACTCCGATATCCCAAGTGTCGATTCTCCGCTATGCCGACAACTGGCCCCACAAATGACACTTCCCTCCTTTCGAGGTTTCAGAATTTGTGATTTCGAAATATATGGAATCCTTGTCCACGGAATCCCCGATATGTCGATCCCCGACTTTCTTCTGATCTCGCCACGTGTCCCCCAACAGATGGTCGACTCAGGCTTGTATCGGGGTTTTCATTGTGAACTTACCCGATCACTCGTCCTCGTGATTCACAATTTCACGAATGCCGATATCTCGCTACCTGTCAGGACTTTTACTTGGCGTGAGAATGGTTAAACCCCGTGCACCTCCTATCCGATCTGACAGCTGTCGGGTACTTCGCTCTAGATCTGACGGTTCAGATCCGTCCTCCTTGTACGCTCACTCTGATGCTCCCTGGATGTGAAATCTTCAACGGTCCAGATTTCTTCGGCATATTCGACGACTGCTGTGCTCGCTCTTGAGCTTGCACACTTCTTCCCATCCTAGAGAGAATTTTCCAAAACTCAAAGGCCTCGACCTTTGTCTTCCCTTTCTGCAAACTCCCTTACTTTGGGTTCTCTCACGCGTATGAAAAAGCTGTTCCTACTGAACTTCTGGGAACTCTGAACTCCTCCAAAGAGTTCTTCAACCTCTGCACTCCTTGCAGCCATGACTCTGTGCCTGAAAGCACTCGTCCTCCTGAGCTTATCCCTGAATCCCCAAGGGACTCTTTGACTTCTGCGCCTTTGTAGAGTCTTCACGCACACAAAGTGCTATCTCTCCTGAGCTTCTCAAACGCTCAGACCCCTACGGGATTTTGTCCTTCTTTCTTCTTCCACAAATGGAGAATGTAATGCCCTCCTGGCTAACCTTCACTCAAGAATCTTCTTGCTGAGTCTGCAGGGTGTTCAACAACCTTTGAAGATCCCTCATTGGATTCTTCCTCTAAATTCCAGAACTCAAAGAGTTCTCTTCTCCCTGTGCCTATCTGCACACTAACTCAAATGCCCACCTGGCAGAGTATCTTTGCACATAACGTCCAACAGTCCTGTCTCCTGTGCACCTATACACCCACTCAATGCCCACCTGGCAGAGCTCTTAGAATCCTCAGTGATTCTGTTTCTTCTGTCTGAACTCACAGTAGAGTTCTTCTTCAGCACCCTGTGCCTGTGCTCAATACCCACTTGGCAGAGCTCTACATAACTCACAACAGAGTTTCTGTCTGCAACTGTGTCTCTCATACACTGCCTTGCCTCCAAGGTGTTGAACAACCTTGAGGTCTTCCCTGAGTTGTTGATTCCAGTTCTTGTGCCGCAACACGTCTTTGTTTGAACCCGCAATATTCAGAAGTGCTTCAGTGCACTGGTATTCAGAGACCGCAGTACTCTGTCACGCCCTCATGGCATGAAACCACAAAGAACCTCAAACCTAGAAATCAAACACACTCCTGCAAATGCAAACCTACCACATACATCTACAACATACATTCATATCCTATGAAAAACACATACATTCACTTAACACATAGTCATGCAGGAAAAATTGCTGCTTGTATTAAAATGGCAAATGCATGTATTTACAAGGTGTTCTTGAACATGGCCTGTAACAAGGTCTCGGATCCTTCTTCTGCTCTCTACTCRCAGATTCTCTTCTCTCCTCTCTATACTAKCTCTCCTCTATTCCATCCGCTTCCCTTTTTCTTCTCTTTTACAAAATGAGATCCTAAATCTCTTTTACCTGAGGGGGCTCTTCGAGCTCTTCCCTCCAACCTACCTACCCTATTCAAATACATTGAATGGGATGTCTAATCCACATCCGGATCTAGATATCAACCCTACAAACATTAAAGGCCTACCTTATCTACAGCCTGCGCAAAGGCAGGACTCTATGGCTCAACAACCTAGACATTAAATTACATTTAATTCAAGTTTTAAATGAGGACTGCGCCTCTCTCTTCATCTCAAATGCACGTGCTTGACACGGCTGGCTGGCTGGCTGGTTGATGTGGAGAGATGCTCCTGCATGATTTTGACACTTAGGTTTCAACCTAAGGATGTACAAGAGTTATTGTAATGTATAAATAAAGGTCTAAAGGACTTGGGATGGGTTGGTGCTAGGTTGGTTGAGAGTTCATTGTTATTGAGAGATTGAGTGAGTACTACAGTGTGAGAGAGAAGTGCTGTGTGTGAGGGCCTTCTGTGTTGTAAGATCTTCAGCTGGGTGCGAAGATCAAACCTGTAGCTGGGTGTGCAGGGAGGGAAGACAGATAGGAAGAGAGAAGATTTGTTGGCTAAAGAGCACAGATAAGAACTATATGCTTCCATCTTAATATACTATAAAGCACAGTTCTATGGATGTAGCCCTAGAGAGAGGGTGAACCACGTATATCTTGTGTTATGTGTGATTGATGTTGGGTTCCTTGTCATTTGATATGTTGCTATTATGTTAATGTGTTAGATCTGAGATATAACTTGTGTAGTAGGCCTAAGGAAGAAAAATAATACTAGGTTGATGTCTGTAGTTGCTTTGAATCCATTTTGCATTTCCTCTGGTTGTAGACACCTGTGTCCTACAACCCTCTATAGCTACTTCGGGTGAGACTGCATTTGCCTCGCAGGTGTTGCCGAAAGAGACAGTAGTTAGGGCTTGTTGGTGCGCTGTTAGAGCTAAACCCTGGGTTTTCCCCTGTGCCAACAAATGGTTTTGTTGTCGGGACGAGAATCTTCTTGAGGGAATGTCAAGGTGGTTTCCATCGAAGACAGAGATTCATAAGTGGATAGAGGATCAAGAAAAGGAATTCGCTAAAGCCTAGAATAAGAACCCTAATATTAGTACAGAGTATTGGTTAGGAAGATATATCTTTACTGATATACACAAGATTTTCTTTGGAGGAATTCATCGGTTGTTATACGAGTGGCTAGCTAGGTTAGAAGACACCCAATTTGAGGTCAGATCTAGACCACCTGTGGTTTGGACATCGACGTTGATCAAGAAGGTCGAGAGAATTGATAACACCGTGTTAAGAGTAGTAGATCACTGGTTTGATAGTACCATTGGAGGGTATATCACCGAGTTTGCTATTGACAAAGTAGAGTCATATAACCAGGCTGAGAGGTATTTCTTTAAGGGACCTAGGGATTTTTTTTAACAATTCATGAAGTTGAGGATCAAGATGCTATTGCATGAGAAGAACATCTTGAAGATACAGTATTTGGTCGGATTGGGAAAGGCTAATGTTCAAGAATCGAGAAAACGACATTGACACTTAGGCTGGACATACGGGTAGTGGGAGAGCGTTCAGAGAAGTCTCTCTTGTGAACCTGTTTAAGCAGAACTACAGGGACAAGGGTTTCTATAGTGGAGAAGAGGAAGATCTGATAGATGAAGAGCATTCAGAATCTGCTAGAGCAGAGGAAGGGAAAGCTGAAAATCCTCGTCGGGAAGAGCCATAAACTTCAGGAACCTCGTCGATTATTGAAGTAAGTACTATTATTCCTCCTCTTGTTTCAACAACATTAAGGAATCAGAGTAATTAGAGTCACCGGAGCACTCTGAGTACTGTCACTAGCAGTCCACCACATACTTAGTCAGGAAACCTAGGAAGACCTATGGTAGATGAGATGAGGTTACCCACCTTTAAAGGAGATGGATCTGAAGATCCTGATTAGCACTGGTTTTTATGTGAAGCTGTATGGAGTATTACGAATATCATCGAGGAAGCTGTTAAACAAGATCAACTCAGTACTACCCTAAGAGATCACGCACTGAGCTGGTACATGAAATTTGTCCAAGGAACTACACCGAAACTACTGAATGTCATTAAGACCGCGCTAATTGCTGAATTCAAGAAACCTAAGTCAGTGTTGCAGTGCATTACATAGCTAAAAGAAATCAAGCAGAGAATAGCTGAACCTGTGTGGGAGTTTGATTAGAGATTTAAGACCTTGACAGGCCATTTGAGTTTTCAGATCCCAGATAAGCAGAACAAGGAATGGTTCATTGTTGCTCTCTTACCACACACCAGAGTTCCTCTGATGCAACAGAATATTGCTTCGTAGGCTGAGGCACTGGAGATTGCCATGAAGTTAGAATCAACCCCTATGGGAGAATCCAACTCAGGTATGAGTCAAATCTTGAGTCAACTGACTAGCTTATCTCTACAGGTCGAAGATATGAAGAAATACAAGGGAAAAGATAAAAGATAAGACATCTGGTGTATCAGATGAAAATCAGAAGGCCATGAAAAGGAACACTATCCTTTATTTCATGAATACTTGGCCTCTGGAGCTCCAATCCATTTGAAGCAAGTTATCGCACCCTGGTGCGAGTATGTAGAAATCGACATCGCCCTGGTGAATGTTACTATTTGCAAAAATATGTTCAAACACCCACAAATCTGTATAGCACGTTATGTAAGTCGGCAGGGCACAATGATAGGGATTGTAGGGCGTACGACCTCATGTATGAAAGGTTGAGGGATATATACAAAATTCAAGGTGAAGTACATCAAGAAGGAAACACTATGCAATATAATTCCCTAGGAAGAGGAAACTTCAACCCTTGCAATGGATTTAGAGGAAGAGGAAGAGGAGGAGGTATGGGTCGAGGACAGATCATCTGTTACAACTATGTGCATCCAAGACACTTAGCAAGGGACTGTCAGAACCCTTGTACCACTTGCAACTAGTGTAGCTCATTCGAACATGTGATCAAATATTGTCTTGTGCTACTAGCCAAACTTCAGGAGAGATGAGGACCTCAACAGAACCCGCAAGTGTAACTAATATACACTGAACCTTGCGGAGAGGACCCTAGAGTCATTGTTATCACTAGAGGAGGCACTGTTATAGGAGAAGACAGAGTGACCCAAAGAAAGACTACAGAAGAATCAGGAGTCAGGAAAGCTGCAGAGAAGACATAATTTTTTGATGCAAAGAAAGAAAAAAAATATTTGAGGAGGCAAGAAAATAATTTGGGAGAGACCAAGGTTCTTTATAGAAGACACGACCATAAGTAAGAGAATGTGGAATACCTCTGGCATTAGACCAGTATTCTCTGCCAGGAGAAGGAAAAGAGGTAAGCAAGCTCATAGAATTCTTATATACTTGTATTAAGTTGATTCAGGATGAAAGTGTTGTACAAGATCTACAAAATTTAATCAAACAGTATGAGTTAGGAAAGATAGATCCCTTGCTGAATAGGGCAGTACACCAAGTATCTAAAAAGAGAAGGAAAAATAAGGAACTACACCTGAATGCTCAAATTGGAGAGTATGATATAGACTATGTACTCCTTGACTTAGGGTCAAAGGTCAATGTCATGACGAAGAAGACTTGGGCACTGATGGGAAAACCTAAGTTGATCTACTCCCCTATCAGGATTAGGATGGCTAATCAAAAATCTATAAGCCCCTTTGGAAGATTGGAACATGTCCCAGTGGACATCGACAGAGTAAGGACATTTGCAAATTTTGAGGTGATTGAGATAGTTGATGATAGTTGTCCTTACCCTGTGATGTTAGGAATTGATTGGGCTTTCAATAGTTCCACCGTGGTTGATTTAAAGAAAAGAAGAATGATGTTTGAAGGAGATGGACTTAGGGTCATTGCACCATTGGATCCCGACGAAAGTCAATGATACACAGAACCCATTAGGGAAGAAGACCGCGCATATGAACTAAAAAACATATACAAATTAACAGTCAGACAAAGGGATTACATTAATCCTACAGCGGATGGGAATATAAGATGGAGAAGTGACAAGGAATGTTCATCAGATTCAAAAGAAGAACTGGAGAACTGGCAGAACAAAATGTACGAAGTATCTACAAGGAGAGGTGCTATATTAACTAGAGAAGTTCGCTGGATCGACACAATAGTAAGTAACTTTCCCACCTTTGATGGTCTAAATCATTTAGAATCATTCTTGCTGGACTTTGAAGAAATTGTACGAATACAACAAAGATTGTTGGCAATGGATGAATCCCTGAAAGAAACTCTAGCAAGATGGTGGGGGACACACAAAAACAACATTACAGAATGGGTACAATGTCACACTTTGATGACAACACGGTTTTCAGAGAAAATAGAAGGCTGCGAAGTTAGGTACACATGTCAAAGCTATCTGAAGAACCATGTGCGAAGTTGTGAGGAAGCCTAGAGAAACATTCCTCAAGAGAAGTGGGTGCACAAATTCATCAACATGCTGGACACAACCCCTATCAATTGGTACCTACAAGCTGAATTGCGCTTCGTCACTGCAGATTGGGAAGGTACGACTCAGAACTTTGTAACTGCCTTTTTATTTAAAAGACAATATCCTATAGTGGACCAAGCGTTACATATTGTAAGACATAAAGTATTTGAGGAGGCACCTAGCCTCCCTTTGGAACAAGAAGAGGATGAATGGAATGCGCCTCTCCAGAAACTGCAAGGCTGTTACAATATCAATGTTGATGAAGACGATGATCCTAGGAAGGCGAACATTGCCGAAACAGAAGGACAAAGAGACATAAAAGAACCGGAAGTTGAACTACCTTTTATTAGACAACTGATCAAGATCAAGAAAGTCAATATTGGAACAGAGAAAACAATGAAACTTGCAAATGTTGGAGATTATTGGGATGTTGCCACTATTGACAAGATCACAGAGTTACTGCATGAATATCAAGACTTGTTTCCAACCAAGTTCACTGATATGAAGGGCATTAAAGGGCCCATGGGAGAGATGAGGATCCCTTTGAAACCAGACGCAAGGCCAGTTAAATAGATACCCTACAGATTGAACCCTAAATATAAGGCAAAAGTAAAGATTGAACTTGACAGAATGCTAGAAGTAGGAATCATAGAACCTATTGAAGAGTCAGAGTGGATTAGCCCTATGGTGGTACAAGACAAGAAGACAAGAGAGATCAGGATCTGTGTAGATCTCAAGAAGCTGAATGATGCCTATTTGCATGACCCATTCCCTACACCATTTACTGAAGAAGTGTTGGATAATGTAGGAGGACAATAGGTATATTCTTTTACAAATGGATTTTCAGGACACCATCAGATCTAGATTGCCAAGGAAGATCGCTAGAAGACCACATTTGCAACAAAATGGGGATCCTACCAGTATACAGTGATGCCGTTTGGATTGAAGAATTCCCCAACCATCTTTTCCAGGGTGGTGGTCGAAGCGTTCAAGGAGTTTCTACATAAATTCCTGGAATCATATTTTGATGATTGGACTGTTTTTAACTTATTATGAAATCATATTGAATGTTTAAGACTAATTTTGGATAAGTGCAGATAGTGTCAGATTGCCTTGAACCTGAAGAAGTGCATCTTCTTTTCACCCTTTGGAGTGCTGTTAGGTCATATTGTGTGTAAGCAGGGACTGCTGGTAGACCCATCTAAGATTGCCATTATAGTTGATCTTCCCCCTCCTACTTCAGTCAAAGAGCTACGCACTGCGCTGGGACACACTGGATACTACAGGAAGTTCATTAAAGGCTATGCACAGATCACAACACCCATGGAGAAGATTTTGAATAAAGACTGTCAGTTTAATTGGATAGAAGAATGCCAACATAGCTTCGACACACTGAAACAAAAAATGGTTACTACACCTATCCTGGTTTTCCCAGATTGGAACAAGGAATTTCACGTGCATGTTGATGCATCTTATATTGCATTAGGAGCTGTGTTAGCACAACCAAGAACTGGAGACATTGACCACCCGTTAACCTTTGCTAGCAGGAAGCTATCAACAACTGAAATTAATTACACCACCACTGAGAGAGAAGGGTTAGCCATGGTGTATGCGCTGTAGAAGTTTCACCACTACTTGTTGGGAGGACACTTTAAAATGTTTACTGATCACTCCGCTCTGAAATACCTAGTCAACAAGCCAGTGTTGGGGGGGAGAATATGCAAATGGCTTATGTTATTTCAGGAATATGATTTTGAGATTGTGGTTAAGCCAAGAAAAATGAACAAAGGTCCTGACCACTTTTCGAGGCTAGAACATGGAGAAGAGCCTACTAGTTTGGAGGATACTATGCCGGATGCACAATTACCGACCATTAGAAATATTGATGATCACTTCGCAGAGATAGTCTAGTTCCTGTCAACAAGAATGGCACTGAGTGAATATACAATCACCCAGAAGAAGCAGCTGGTAGTGCGTGCTGCTGAATTTTCACTTATAGTTGGACAACTATACAAGATGGGACCTGACGAGATATTGAGGAGGTGTGTTATGGAGGCAGAGTGACCGTTGATCCTCGTAGAAGCTCATGAAGGCATTGCAGGAGGATACTACACATGGAAAGAAACAACGCAGAAGGTTCTTAGAGCTAGCCTTTGGTGGCCTACCTTACACATAGATGCTAAGGACTATTACAAAGCCTGTGATGTATGTCAAAGAGTTGGAAAACTGTCCAGAAGAGATGAAATTCCTTTAGTACCACAACTGACCCTACAAGCATTTGAGAAATGGGCCATTGATTTCGTGGGACCTATAAACCCACCAGGGAAGCACACAGGAGCTAGATACATAATCACTATGACAGAGTACTTAACCAGATGGGCCGAAGCAAGAGTAGTTAAGGACTGTAGTGCAACTACAACTGTGCGCTTCATATTTGATGAAATTATAACCAGGTTTGGATGCCCGAAGATCCTTATGAGTGATCAAGGCACACATTTCATCAATAATACCATTGGAGCCTTAAATGAGGAATTTGCAGTCCATCATCAGAAGAACACACCCTACCATCCACAAGCAAACGAGACAGTTGAATCATTCATTAAGATCTTGGAGACAGCGCTGGCGAAGATTTGCAGTGTGAATAGGGATGACTGGGATTTAAGAGTACTAGTAGTACTATGGGCCTACATAACCACTTGCAAGAAGTTGACAATGCAGACTCCCTTTAAGTTGATTTACGGTCTCGAAGCAGTTGTCCCTATGGAATATTTGGTCCCAAGCTTAAGAATCACATCCTTCACAGATATGGATGATACTAGCATTGTTCAAGAGAGGCTCACGTAGTTGGTCGAACTAGAAGAAGACAGATTTATTGCAGGATATCACCGACAAGTACAGAAGGAAAGAGAAAAGGCCTACCATGAAAGACACATCAAGAAGAAGGCATTTAAGAAAGGTGATTTGGTACTGGTATATGACAGTAAGTTCATGAGGCATCTAGGAAAGTTCATAACGCATTGGCTTGGGCCATATGATGTTGTCTATGTTACAGAAGGAGGAGAAGAATAGTAGAAGACTTTGAATGGAGAATGGAAGGAAGGTTTGGTGAATGGGAGCCAGTTGAAACTATACTATGACAACAAATTGCCTCGCAACTCTCACTAAAAGCATAAGGAAAAGGGTTCAGGTACTAGGTGCAGTTGAAACTAGGTACTAGACACAAAAAAGACAGTCTACACAAGGAAGCGAGGGATAGAGTAGAAAGCACATGCTGCTCCACGCAGCCTGAAGTCGAAGAAAATAAAAAGGATCAGATCTAAAGTGCCTTGGGATGAGTCACAAGTGAGTGTTGGGGGCCTGTTGGCCCTTGGGTATGGAAGTAAGCGAAGATTAAGGAAGAAAAGACAGAATGCGAACTGCACAGAAGACAGAGTAACTGATACTGGGTCGAAGTGAGCAGAAGACCAAAAAAGACGGTGTGAAGTAAGAGAAAGAAACCCGTTGGATGAGGAGATAGAGGATGGATATATTAGAAAGGAAGATGAATCATGGACAACTCAGTAAGAGGAAAAATCCACCATTGGATTCTTTGGAGCACCGCGCAAGAAGGAAGGAAAGACAGACTGGAGAAGCCCTGAAAACGTGGGTCAAGTTGACCTAGGGTTTTGGTATCTAGGGTTTTGACACTTAGGTTTCAACCTAAGGATGTCTGAGAGCTATTGTAATGTATAAATAAAGGTCTAAAGGGCTTGGGATGGGTTGGTTCTAGGTTGGTTGAGAGTTCATTGTTATTGAGAGATTGAGTGAGTACTACGGTGTGAGAGAGAAGTGCTATGTGTGAGGGCCTTTTGTGTTGTAAGATATTCAGCTGGGTGCAAAGATCAACCCTGCAACTGGGTGTGCAGGGAGGGAAGACAAGGAGGAAGAGAGAAGATATGCTAGCTAAAGAGTGCAGATAAGAACTGTATGATTCCATCTTAATATACTATAAAGCACAGTTCTGTGGACACATCCCTAGAGAGAGGGTGAACCATGTATATCTTGTGTTATGTGTGATTGAAGTTGGGTTCTTTGTCATTTGATATGCTTCTATTATGTTACTGTGTTAGATCTGAGATATAACTTGCGTAGTAGGCCTAAAGAAGATAAATAATACTAGGTTGCCGTGTGTAGTTGCTTTGAATCCATTTTGCATTTCCTCTGGTTGTAGATACATGTGTCCTGCAACCCCCTATAGCTTCTTTGGGTGAGACTGCATCTTCCTCATAGGTGTCGCCGAAAGGGCCAGTAGTTAGGGCTTGTTGGTACACTGTTAGAGTTGAACCCTAGGTCTTCCCCTGTGCCAACATAAACCAACCCCTTCTCCCTTCCAGTTCGGAGTCAAGCTTATGGCCACCTGTACTTCTCTTGAAGTTGATGCCACCCTGCAATGTTAGTTAGTTGGTATCCTCTTATACTTGACTCATACCCGTCCTGATATTTCCTTTGCTGTTGGTCTTGTTTCCCAGTATATTGAAACACCCCATGAAAGCCATTGGAAAACAACTAAAATGATACTTCTCTATGTCCATGGTACTGTTCAACTCGAGATACATTACAGTTAAGGGGAGACTGCTTTATTGGATGGTTTCACTAATTCAGATCGGGCTAATGACCCTGGTGATCAAAAGTCTACTACAAGTTATGCTTTCAGCCTTGGTTCATGACTTGTCACTTGGGCTTGTAAGAAACAATAGGCTATTGCACTTTCTTCATTAGAAGTAGAGTACCGAGCAATGGTAAATGTAAGTTAGGAAGCCTTTTGGCTTCGACAGATCTTTTCAGAGTTTGGATTCTAGCAGCAACATCCGACCAGCCTTTGGTGCGACAATTAGAGTGACATAAAGCTCGCCAAAGACCCAGTTCAACATCAATGTAGCAAACACATCGACCTACACATGCACTTCATCATAAATCTCATTCATGATCATGTTATTGAAGTACTCGTTTTCCCTACAAAAGATCAAGTTGCAGACATTTTCACAAATTCTCTTACAGAAGTGAAGTTTTCCAAACTTTGATCTATGTTAGGAGTTTAGGAAGTCGTCATTAAGGGGGGATAAGCTCTAATGCCTCCTTCCTTCTCATATTGTGTCACTATTGTAAATCCTTCAATCCTATCCCAAGTTGTTCTTAAGGGGGGGTGTTAGGATATTTAGACACTTAGGAGTTAGTTAAGATCTACTTTGTCTAATGTTTCATTAGGTAAAAGTGTATTTCCTAGTGTGTTTCTTTAATATGCATTAGTTTACATTTGTAGTTAGGAAATCTGATGGTCACGATATGTTCCCGACATAGAGTGATCCGATGGTTCATACTCTCCTCGATCTTAACAACCATTGATCCATGGCTTAACACCCGATTGGTTCATGATCTCTATTTAAAGAGCATGGAGGGTCATTTGCCGATGATCGATTGTGATAAACTCTCTTGTAAAATCTCTCTGTAATATTTTTCTTTACATTAATAAATTGCTCCAAGTGGTTGTGTTGGCTGGGGCTGTGGATGTTTCCCCGTAGGGGTTTTACAACGTGAAATCATCAGTGTGTTGATCTTTGATCTGGTTATGTGAGTGGTTACTGAAGGTGTTCGTCCTTTGTTGGAATACCTATGTTGTCAAACATTTGACACCAATGACAAAGGGTAACTCCCCTTGATAGTCTAACTTCTTTTGAAAATCTCTCTACCTATCTTCATGCTTCTGATATTTCTCTCCTTCTTTTGTTCTTTCTCTCCCCCTTTGAAATTAAGGTTAACTCCCTCTAACAATTTCTCTTCCCTCGTATTCTTTTGTAAGATGTCGTGTATCTCAATGTGAGGATTCTTGTATATGTTTTCTTTCCTCTCTTCCAGTGCTTCTAGTACTTCCTGTTATTATAATCTACTGACATATATTAAAAGTGTTCATGTCAAGATTTATTCCTTACTTGATTTCAAGTCTTCACACCTTGTCATGTCTTCACTGAGATGACATCAATGACATAATCATTCAACATTTTTCCCTTGAAAGTATAAGTCCTCATGACGGTTTCTCTCCCCCTATTTTTTTGTGCCTCTCATGGCTTGCCTTCCCATGAATAGTTGGTTCCACCTGTCAATACGCTTCTCTTCTGAGTCATATGCTTCACTGAGCATTCCCTTTGACGACAATGGAAATGAGTCCATCTACCTTTCTGCAATTCCTCTTCAGCTCATGCTTTCATCCATTGTCATGTATCTTCTTGTAACACATCGATGGTGGGGCATTAAAATTTTGTTTCTTAAGAAATCAAATCCTCCATTCGGGGTCTCCATCCCATTCTGCTCATCCAAATATTTCTAGCCACAGTCTCCATGCTCAAAACTGAGCTCAGAGTTGGCAGATATACCTCTCCCAAGTTCCTCAGGCGTTCCTTGGTCGAGGCCACGAGGTTTCCACGTGGGTTCGACTCAATATGATTCCCCCTGAGTTCTCACATATCCAGAAACTTCCAGCGTTCCTAATTCTATGGCAAAAATCCATCCACCAACAAATCCAACGACTTGACTTGGTCCTCAACTAACTCATAGACTAACGGGGAATTCGACGTTCAACCTTCTGAATTGAATTCCCATCCTAGCCTCTTCCCTTCAGCTATAATCACATATGACTATGGGATGTGACTATACACCAAGACAATAGGCACCTGTGTCAGTGCTTCAGATCTTCGGGCTCAGGACTGCCGAATTGACAGATTTTGGGTATGCTTATGGAAATAATCCATCCCTGTTTCCTTTCAATATCAATAGGCCATGCTTACTTTGAGACTCTGTGCTTCGACGAATTCCAAAGTACTCACGAACACAAACCTCCGAAGGGCTATTCTTCCAGAGTGTTAGATCTCCTGACACATGTCCTATGAGATCGACGACTTAAGTGAACTCCGACCTCCGTGCCTTCATGAGTTCTTGTTCCACTTTTCTCCAAATTGGCTATCCTCTGAAGTATCATATCTCCCACCACGCATCCCCAAATGACAAACGTTTAATATTCTCTTCATTACTCCGAACTTCGGGGATTTTTGTAGCACCAAGATTCAAGTCCTCCAGAATGTCTTTCCTCCGGAGTACAAGATCTGATGCCAAGTGTCTCCTGACATCAACGACTAGGATGGATTCCTGGAGCTCCAGTCATTTCACCAACCACGTTGGCTAGGTGAGCACGTACTAGGGGCTGATACATAGATGGGTCAGGGGCGACACATGCCCTCATCCAGGATGACATATGTCACGTTCCAAAGGGTGTATACGGTATGCAATACACACAAATTTGGGTAACATGTGGCACTTCAAACTCAAGTCCACTTGTCCCTGGGTGACATCACTATTCCATGTCACCCCGGACTAACAACCTTCCAACATCCCTCAGAACCCACAGTCGATATCCGACCACGTAGATCTATAGATCCGTGACTCTTTTTACTTTGGGGGTTCTGCATTCAAAGTTTTGATGGTATGTGCTCGTCTTTACTTTCGAGGTTGTTCAATGTCGGGTTGAACATAGCCCATATATGACTCTTAGGAAGAAACCCAAGGGTTTCCTAGATCAACGATTTTGTTCACCTCAAGGCTCCAACCTTCGTAGGTTTTGGCTTTGCTGCCACTCTGCTTTCCCAAGGCAAGACTCCGTCGAAGTACCATGTGTGAAACCTTCCACTAGACGATCAGACGGTCGAGAAGGGGTCCCAATGAAATCCTTATATAAATGACTCATGACCCTCTGTGACTCTGACATTCGAGTATTTTTGATAGTTAGGAAGTTTGGCATCCCAATGCTTCGAGCTCCCGAAGTTTCAAAGTCGTCAAGGGCTAGCTCCTCTTGGACTTAGCGCAAGGTTCCTAGACCCTAGTCATATGGACTCTTTGATGAATCCTAGGCTATAAACTCTACTCTTAGACGAGTTTTGGTTAAGGCTGTGGGAGTGAGACTAAGGTATCTTATGATACTGGTTTGAAGGAAGTGCCTTCCTAACTCGCAAAACTTTAAGTTTTGAAAAAAGGAGGGGTAAAATCGTGGGAGTACCAAGACAGTAGCAGTGCCAAGAGGCTTTCTCTGACTCTAGAATTGGGAGGTAACACCATGGGGAAAACACCTTCGAGGGTTCATCTGGAGCATACGAGAAAATCAAGCAGAAGCATAAGTTCTCAAGGAAACAAACATATACACATAACTTAACCATTTCAATACATAAACCATTTGTAGATATATAAATACATGCATGCAAACATTAATTCCCAATTCAATGCATAGAGTATGAAAAAACTTATCAGAACCAGATAACGTGAAGCAACTGCTGAAAGGGGTGCTCATTTCCACCCAAATATAGGCTCAGTCACTCTTAACGGCTTTACCGCTGGCCACCCCTGAGCTAGACCACGATGCTTTGAATTCAATATTTTTCTTCCGGCTCAACGAAAGTTAGGGATGAAGGTTACTCTCCTTCTCCCAACACAGAAATAGATAGGGACAAAGTTTACTATCCTTCTCTCGATTCAATCTCCATTTCCTGTGACCAGAACACACTCTTTTTCACAGTTCTACCTCTGCCCACCACGCCTTCCTCGACAAGATTGCATGTGGCTCCAATTCCTAGTCCGTGGTCAAGTCTAAAAGCCTTACAGATGGGTGTTCTACCCCATCCCCTCATTAACTCTTGAGGAGGTCTTCCCACTTACCAGCCTCACTGTAATTCATTTCTTGGGTCAAAGGACTGTTTTGGTCCTAAGCAATTAAAGCCAATGAGGTACTGGTTTGGTGGCGGTTAACGCAACCATTCCTGGCCCCCTTCACCATCTCATTCATAGAATTCATGGTCTCTCTTAGCACACCCCCCTTCCAACAGTCATGCAACACTTATCCATTTTCTTGTAAGTAACAAAATTTACATTCATTGACCTTTTATACAAAGGTCCATCAAATCAAACATTCACACTTATTGAGTTTTCCATTGTCTCTTAGCTCATATAATTGTATTTACAATCTGGGGGAAACAAGGGTGTTACAATTCCCTCCCCATTAAAGGAACATCATCCTCGATGTTCTATCTGTCAATGTGCTCTGTATATACATAAGTAAACAAAAATGGGTATGCTTGTCTCATGGCATCTTCCATTTCCCACGTAGTCTCATCTGGGCCATAGTGTTTCCACTGCACATTGACTTGTGCAATGGTTCAGTTCTTGAGTGAGGTTTCCTTCCTATATAGTATGCATTGAGGTTCTGGAAGGAATTCTCTCTCTGGCTCCACCTGGATCACAGACCAACCAATTATATGATTAGAATCATGCACATATTTCTTCAATAATGAAACATGGAAAACATTATGTGCCTTTACTGTGGGAGGGAGTGCTAGCTTATAGTCTACAGGTCCCACTCTATCAAAGACTTCAAAAGGCCAACAATATTGAGGTTCCATCTTGGCACAAGCTTCCATCCTCATGGAACTCTTCCTGGGCCTAACTCTGAGATAGACATGGTCTCCTGTCTTGAACTCCCTAGGAGTTCTCTTTCTATTAGAGTAACTCTTCTGTCTATCCTGAGAAATTTTCATATTTTTCTTTATCTGAATCACTTGTTGTTCCATTTCCTTTAGCATGTCAGGTCCGATTGTAATTCCATCCACTGGATTACTCCAACTGATTGAAATTTTTAGTGTCTACCATAGGGGGATTCAAAAGGGCGCATCTTCAATGATTCTTGATAACCATTATTGTAGGAAAATTCTACCAATGGCAGGTAGTCTTCCCACTTCTTAGGCTGATGCATTACATGCAACCTTAACATGTCTTCTAATATCTGGTTTAGTCTTTCTGTTTTTCCATCAGTTTGAGGGTGATAGGCTATGCTAAACAACAATTTAGTCTCAAAACCAACCATCAAGGATTTCCAAAATCTTGAAGTGAATTTTGTGTCTCTGTTTGATACAATCTCCCTAGGCATGCCATGTAGTCTTAATATCTCCTTCATGAAGATGTTGTCAATATCTATTGCCTTGCAAGTTGATTTGATAGGAACAAAGTGAGCAGACTTGCTCAATTTTTCCACCACTACAATGATGGCATCGTTATGCTTGGCCGATTTGGTAGTCCAATGATGAAATCCACGGAGATGGTTTCCCATTTCCATTCTAGAATTGGTAGAGGTTGTAACAACCCTACTGGGTGCCGGTGTTCTACCTTAACTTGTTGGCATTCTAGACACTTAGCTAAATAATCATGTATGTCCTTTTTCAATCCAGGCCAATAAAATTGTTTTCTAATGGCCGTAATCATTTTATGATAACCTGTATGATGAGTATATGGTCTTTTGTGCAGTTCGTCCATTATGAAACTCTTCAATTCATCACAAATTGGGATATGCAATCTGTTTCTGTAAGTCAATAGACCTTCATCAAGCATCTGCTATCCTTCATACTTTAGCCCTATAGGATCTTTCCTTAGGTATGAGGTCAAGGTCTTGAAGAATGCATCTGTTGCTTGTGCATTCCTGACTCTTTCCCTGACATCCCTTTCATAGGTGCTCACCACTTCCAGGTGAATCGTTTTCACACTTCTGCTAAGGGCATTGGCCACCCTATTTTCCTTTCCTTTGATGTGTTTGATTTCGAAATCAAACTCACTAAGGAGAGCCATCCACCTAGCTTTCCTGTCATTGAGTTTTGGTTGATCAAACATGTGCCTCAAGCCACAATGGTTTGTCATAAGTACAAATCTCCTACCCAGGAGGTAATGCCTCCATATTTTTAAAGTGTGCATTATGGAAACCAACTCTAGATCATGGGTCACATAATTGATTTCATGCTCATTCAATTTTCCGGGTTCGTAGAAAATTACACACCCTTCTGACATAAGGACTCTTCCGAGTCCTTCCTTGCAGACATCTATGCACACGAGGAAGTCATTATCAGGGTCTACAATCTTCATCATGGGTGCATGGCTCAGAAGGTATTTTAGTTCCTGAAATCTTTCTTCACATTATGATGTCCAAGTGAATTTAACCCCCTTTTTTCTGAAGGGCAGTGATTGGACAACCAATCTTGGAAAATCCTTTTATAAACCTTCTATAATATCCTACTAATACCATAAAGGATCTGATATCAGATACATCCTTTGGGGTAGGCCATTCCATAATAGACTTGATCTTGTCAGGGTCTACTGCCACCCCTCCTTCAGAAATAATATGGCCTAAGTAATGCACTTTCTTATGGAAAAGTTACACTTGATAAACTTAGCGTAGAGATGATGCTCTCTCAGTACTTGAAGTACAAGTCTGAGATGTTCTTCATGCTCCTCTCTGTTCTTGGATTAGATTAAGATATCATCAATGAAAACTAATACAAATCTATCTAGGAATTTGCTGAGTACATTATTCATCAAGCACATAAAAGTGGTGGGGGCATTGGTTAATCCAAATGGCACCACCACAAGTTCATAGTGACCATACCTTATCCTGAAGGATGTTTTGTGGATGTCTTCATCCTTGATTCAGACTTGATGGTATCCAGACCTTAAGTCAATCTTTTAGAAAATGGAATCACCCCCTAATTGTTCGAACAAGTCATCGATTCTTGGTAAGGGGTACTTGTTCTTTATGGTTGTCTTATTGAGTTGTCTATAATCTATGCACAGTCGAAGCATGCCATCTTTTTTTTTTTCACAAACAAGGTTGGTGCTCCCCATGGAGACACACTAGGCTGGATGTAGTCTTTGTCTATCATTTCCTTTAGTTGTAGCTTGAGATCAACTAGCTCAGGTGTACTCATTCTATAGAGTGTCCTAGACACTGACACTACTCCTGGTACAAGTTCTATCGAGAAGTCAATGTCTCTTCTCGGAGGTAGACCTGTTACCTCTTCTGGGAATACATATCTATACTCTCTTAAGATGGGGTGGTCCTCTAGGTTCATTTAGTCACGCTCAACAGATTCCAACACCTATATTTCATATAGAGGACATCCCTTTCTAGAATAATTTTTAATTTGAAGGGATGATATGCGTCTCACTAAGGCAGGCTTCTGAATCCCTTGGAGGGTCATCTTTCTCCCTTCTTCATTTACACATTCTAAAGTTTTATGGTAACAATCCAACTTAGTTTTATAAGCAACCAACCAGTCCATACCAATCAACAGGTCATAATATCCTAGGGGAAGTATGTTAAGGGTCGCTTGGGTGGGCAATCCATCCATGATGAATTGGCAAGCTAGTATGACCTTTGCTACTTTTCTTTTGGTTCCAGTGGCTAGTTGTACCAACCATGGCTTAACATGTCTAATTGGTTGCAATTTACACTTATCAATAGTATGAGGGGCCACATAACTCAATTTAGAACTAGGGTCAATTAAAATATAAACTAGAACGTTGGTGATCATACCTTCCATGTCTACCACTGAAGCTTGGTGGTCAACTTGTTTATTATCCAAAGCTACATAAATCTATGGCATGATCCTAGCCACATCATTGACCATGGTATCTTCTTGGATGTTGTAGACTCTCCTATTGTTCTATTGTCTATGTGGGCAATCCATCAGTAGATGTTCTTCTCCGCAACCCCAACATTTCAAGGATTCTCTCTTTGGGTTATCAGTCTTTGCTCGGGTTGATCGAAAAGGTTTATTTCCACTCTAGGATGGGGAATTCTACTGATACACACTTCGAGTAGGAAGGCTCATCCTAGAATCCTTCCTATAGTTCTTAAATATTGAGTATTTAAACCCCTTCTTCTTGAATCCCGAACTATTCTTCTTCTTCCAGTCTTCGCGAGGTTCCGTCTGACTCCAAAACTGTTCATAACAATACCTTTCATTTCAGATAGTGTCTTCTAAGGTCTTTGGATTATCAAACTCAATCCTATTCTGGTAGGTCTAAGGTAACCCACCGATAAATCATTGCACTTTTACCTTTTCATCCTTTATGTAGAGTACATACCTCAACAACTCAAGTAATTTATTGACATATTCCTCTATGATGAGCTGTCCCAGATTGAGTTCATAGAACTCCTTAGTCTTCCTGTCAAAGTATTTCTCTGACATATACTTCTTCTTGAAGTGTTTCTCAAACTGTTTCCATGATAATTCCTCTTCATGGATTCCTTTCACATTCATAAGGTCTTCCCACCAAATGGAAGCCTTTCCATTCTGGTTGAAGATCGCTATCCGAGCCTTCAAGTTTTTAAAGTAGTCATGGACTCTGAAGTACTTCTTTAAACCAAGTAGCCAAGCTTCTGCCTCTTCCCCTTTCTCAATCTCTCCATTGAAAGAGGGTGGTTTGTCTTTCTTGAACTCTTCAGGGTCATGACCTTTCAAATGATTTCGCTTCCTTCCTTTCTTCTGAGAATGTGAGCTATTTTTTCTACTAGAATATCCCTCAGAGTTTCTAGTTTCACTTCTAGAAGACTCTCCCGAAGAGAATCCCCTGTCTCCAGGTTGGGCCTTCCTCGAGGTACTTCTCCCTGTGTGGCCACTTATGGGACCACATTTTCATAGTTCAGGTGGAATTTGAATTCTCTTTGTATTTCGTCGGTCCACATGACTAGTTGTCGGTCCATGCTGCAGTTGCCTCTGTATATCGGATAACATCTGCAGCAAGACTACATTAATTTCCGTTTTTTTTTTCTTTCTCCTTTATCAATCTCTCGTTGTCGGCCTTGCAACTATGTAGTTAGACCATGAGGCTCATTACAGTTTCATCCACATCTAGAGGGGTCTCCACCCCCCTCCTCTCGTTAGACTCTTCATCTCTATTGTGGGAGCCATCCCCCACTTCATGGCGCGTCACCATCCTTTATGCTTGTAGTTTCCCGTGATTCACTAACTGCTTGAGTGTTGACAAAACACTTTCTATTATCTAACAATCTATTAGTTCATGAACAACACATAGTTCATATTTCTTAAATACACACACACAGTATAAATATTTCATTCTTTTCTTTAGTAATAGTTTAACCAGACTCTTTAGGAAAGAGGTAAGGTAGGGTGTTACCCTTAAAATTTTCTTTAAACATGGTTTTTAAGTGACTCGTCCATGAGCCCAAGTAGACCAACTATTGTAACCATGCTTTGCTACCAATTTATAACACACCCATGGTGGGGTGTCAAAATTTCATTCTTCTTAAGAAATCAAATATCCATTTGGGGTCTCTATCCCATTCTTCTCGTTCAGAGCTTTCCAGCCACAGTCTCCACGCTAAAAACCGAGCTCAAAGCTGGCATACATACTTCTCCCAATTTCCTTGGGAGTTCATTGGTCGAGGCCACGGGTCTTCCACATGGGTTCGATTCAATATGCTTCCCCCTGAGTTCTCTGATATCCCAGAACTTCCAGCGTTCCTAATTGTATGGTGGAAATCCATCCACCAACAAATCCAACGACTAGACTTGGTCCTCGACTAACTCACGGACTAACGGGGAATTCAACGTTTGACCTTCTAAATTGAAGTTCTGGCCTAGCCTCTTGCCTCTGGCTATAATCACATACGACTGTGGGCTATGACTAGATGCCAAGACAACATGTTCCTGTGTTGGTGCTTTAGAGCTTTCGGCTTTAGACATTTTCAACCTATGACACCATAATTCTTCTGGACTACCAAATTGGTGGATTTAAATTATGCTTATGGAAATCAATCGTCCTCATTTCCTTTCAAGATCAACGAACCACACTTACTTCAGGACTCTTTGCTTCGACGAATTCCAAAGTACTCACGAACAAAAACCTCCAAAGGGCTATCCTTCCAAAGTGTCAGATCTCCTGACATCTATCCTTTGAGATCAACGACTCAGGTGAACTCCGACCTCCAGGCCTTCAGGAGATCTTGTTCCACTTTTCTCTAAAGTGGCTATCCTCCAAAGTAGCATATCTCCCACCACGTGTCCCAAAACAACGAACGATTGATATACTTTCCGTTACTCTGAACTTCGGGGATTTTCATAGCACCAAGCTTCAAGTCCTCCAGGATGACTCTCCTTTAGAGTACATGATCTGATGCCAAGTGTCTACTGGCATCAATGACTGGGATGGATTCCTGGAGCTCCGGTAATTTCACCAACCACGTTGGCTAGGTGGGACCGTACCATGGGCTGACACGTAGATGGGTCAGGGGTGACATGTGCCCTCATAAGGGATGACACATGTCACGTTCCAAAGGGTCTATAGGGTATGTGATACACAAAAATATAGGTAACACGTGACACTTCAAACTGAGGTCCACATGTCCCTGGGTGATGTCACTATTCCACGTCACCTTAGACTAACAACCTTCCAACATCCCTCAGATCCCATGATCGAGATCTGACCACATAGATCCATATTCTGCAGCTCTTGTTACTTCGGGGGTTCGACATTTGGAAGTTTTATGATCTAGGATCCTCTTTACTTCTGAGGTTGGTCAGCGTTGGGATGACCATAGCCCAGATTTGACATTTAGGAAGGAACCCAAGGGTTTCCCAGATCAACGATTCTATTCAACTCATGGCTCTGACCTTCAGAGTTTTTGGCTTCACTGCCACTCTGCTTTCCTGAGGCAGGACTCTGCCGAAGTACCATGTGTGAAACCTTCCACTAGACAATTAGACGGTTGAGAAGGGTGTTACACGTCAAAATTACTCAACTGGATAAGTGTCACATGTTCCTTTCAATTGTCGTAAGTGTCACATCTTCCTTACAACTTTCACAAGTGTCACAAACGTTGTTCAAG
>JZKD02S1159069.1:432369-447197 GCA_000966675.3 Picea glauca | reverse complement strand
AAGGCAGTTGCATTCGAATTCTTGGTTCCATCAGGAGATCCCTGATCTAAGGAGGAAGTTCCTAAACTTTTTCTAAATATAACTCAAGAGGTTAAGATCCTCTTAACCTATATAAGCAAGCTCTATGATGGTGAAAAGGGGGAAGAATTTCTAGCATGAAACCTATGATCTCATAGGAAACGCACAGTCAGCCAAAGGAGAGTGATCAATGAAGCTGCTGTCATCCAGGTTGTGGATCTCTCGAGCAAGGGTTAGATGAAGGGGACATGACGAAGCTGTTGCATTCACATCTACGATTGTAAGTACTGCTGTCGTTATTCTCATTAATATGACAYGCTTGGCCTATTTCTTTCTAGTTTGTGTCTGATGTTACATGAACTTATCATTGATAGATAGATCTGTTTTCAAGCTAATATCAATAGAGTAGGAAGTAGTTGTATCTTGTTTGTCTACAGGACCTAGCGAGGAGCAAAGGATCAGAGCGCAACTCGGAGCGTGCATGGACAAATGTCGATAAAGAGGTACTTATGTTCTTCTTCCTTCTCATGTGTTAGTTTGGATAGATTTGAAAGGAAGTCAGTGTCCACGTTAAGCATTTTCTGTCTTAGAGTTATGGTCAAGCTCTTTGAGGTAATCCACCTGTCCGCAGGGAGATTTTCCTACAACAAAGGGTCCCCAAAAAACTCCCCATATCAATGAATCATGACCCTTCACGACTCTGACATCCAGGTAGCTTTGACAGTTAAGAAGTTTGACATCCCAAGGCTTCGAGATCCTGAATCTCTGAAGCTGTCAAGATCTAGCTCCTCTCAGAATTAGCGCAGGGTTACTAGACCCTGGTCATATGGACTCTCTGATGAATCCTGAGCTATAAACTCTACTCTTATCCTATTTTTGGTTAAGGCCATGAGCGTGAGCTTAAGGTCTCTCAGGCTACTGGTTTGAAGGAAGTGCTTTCCTAACTTGCAAAAATTTAAGTTCTGAAACAAGGTGAGGTAAACTTGTGCGAGTACCAAGATGGTAGCAGTGCTAAGAGGCTTGCTCCAACTCTGGAACTGGGAGGTAACCCCATGGGGAAAACACCTTCGAGGGTTAAGCTAGAGCATGTGGGAAAATCAAGCAAAAGCATAAGTTCTTAAGGAAACAAACGTATACACATAACTTAACCCTTTCAATACATAAACCATTTGTAGATATATAAATAGTAGGCAACCATTAATTCCCAATTCAATGCATAGAGTATGAAAACACTTATCATAACTAGATAACATGAAGTGTCTACTGAAAGAGGTGCTCGTTTCCACCCAACCATAGGCCCAGTCACTCCTAACAACTTTACCATTGGCCACCCTCGAGCTAGACCATGATGCTTTGATTTCAATATTTTTCTTCTGGCTCAATGAAAGTTAGGGACAAAGGTTACTCTTCTTCTCCCAACACAGAAATATATAGGGACAAAGGTTACTCTCCTTCTCCCAAGTTAGTCTCCATTTACTACGACCAGAACACACTCTTTTTCACAATTCTCCCTCTGCCCACCACCCCTTCCTTTATTGAATTCCTCAACAAGATTGTGTGTGGCTCCAATTCCCAATCCATGGTCATGTCTGAAAGCCTTAAATATGGGTGTTCTGCCCCATCCCCTCATTAAATCTTGAGGAGGTCTTCCCACCTACCAGGCTGATTGTAATTCATTTCCTAGGTCAGAGGACTATTCTGGCTCTGAGAAATTAAATTTAGTGAGGTACTGGTTTGGTGGAGTTTAAAGCAACCATTCCTGGTCCCCTTCACCATCTCATTCATAACATTTGCGGTCTCTCTTAGCACACCCCCTTCCAGCAGTCATGCAACACATATCCATTTTCTAGTAAGTAACAAAATTTACATTCATTGACCTTTTATACAAAGGTCCATCAAATCAAACATTCAGACATATTGAGTTTTCCATAGTCTCTTATCTCATATAATTATATTTACAAACTAGGGGAAACATAGGTGTTACACTTCTATGATTCATGTCAATTATTGTCTTCTATACCTGCCAAATATATCATGAATTTAATTATGTCCATATGTCACAAAACTGTCCATGAATCTACTTCTCAACTGCATACAATGCTGACTAATTTTCCACTTCACTGTTCTGAGAGATTCTTTGAATCCAATGCTACTAATCACTACATGTTCATGCTTCTCGAGTTGAATCAAATATGTCCACTAGTATGCTCTATCTTCAAGTCAAACTCTACAAGTCTACAACATGTACACATTCTTGAATTTGTAATGAACATATCCCTGCTTGAATACATGCTTGGAATCCTTTATACAATCATGAATATCTGCCTCAAAAATGTGCCAATGATATTCCTCATAACTTCCAGTTGACTCCTTCATACCTGCATGGGGATGTGTTCCAAAAATGTCTCCATGATAAACCAATCTGTCACAAGACATTCTGCACCTTTTCCATCAAACCATTATGAATATGTTTTGCCAAACTCTGCAAACACTTCATATTGCTTGAAAGATAGTTCTGTAATAAATGATACTTAGACTCCCCATATTCAACATTCACATTTATAGGGAGTCTCCAAGCCAGAAGGATTAGAACAATATGTAATCCTGCTCTATTGTAGGATCATCCTTCTGAATTATGACATCTTCCTTTTTGCCTGTAGATTTGTCATGATTTCACAATTCTGTAAATCCTGTGAGTATGATCTCCGAGAGTTCTTCATTCACCTATTCTTCTTGTTTTTTTATTTCTTCTCCAAACCTTCTCGTATTTGATATCAATGTTTTCCTTCAAGGAAGACTTTTTCATGCTTATATAATTTTGAGCTATGTGTCCATAGTTGTGGAATTTGTAACATTTAATATTGTAGGGAGCCACAAAAACATCTCTTGCTTGGACATTTTTTCCATACATTCTATAATCTACAACTTAATGTCCAAAGCTATTACAAGTAAAATAAAAACCCAAAAAGAAACTTTGATACATGGGAGAAAATAATCCTCTTTGTGATGTAGTCTTTTTGAATTCAATGCCTTGGCTAATTGTGATATTCTCTTCTGTTGTTTCCTTCACAATAAGTGAAGCTTCTTTTATACTTAGATTTATAAGGTCTTATTGAAGACACATCTCTTCTACATTCATTCCTCTTTGACTCTTGCTGACCATAATCCCTTCCTCTGATTGGCTAATCTTCTTCTTGAATGATCTCCATTGTCTGAATGTTCTCCTTTGAAGGCTTGCATTCTTCCTTTTTGATGGGACCTCTAATGAATTATGCATAACTCTTATCCTTCTCTTCATTATTCTTTTCTGACAATTTGGAACACTTCTTTTCAACTTTCAATACTGGATGTGTGGGGCTTCCTCTGTCTTCGATGCTCTTGTTGGGATTGGAATTTACATATTCTTTGCATGAGGCCTCAACAATGTATCCAAGACCTGCTTTATTGAACAATGACCTTTGACAACTAAGAATAGCTTCTAATACTTGAGAGATATATTTAAGGTTATTCTTGAGCTTGTTAACTTCAACCCATAATGTGACGACTTCTTCTTCAAGCTTCTCACAATGTTTATCTTTCTTCATCATCTGGATATTCATTATTTCTTTCGTTCTCTTTGCTTCTTCAAGTCGGGTTTTCAAGGAGATGATTTCTTCTTCAAGTCTTCTTTCTTGTTGACTAAATTTTGCTTCAATCTTGTTTAAGTCCTCATATCTTTCCTTAATATGACTTGTCAAAATTTTGTCTCTCTTCTCTGATTCCTTCCTTAATGATACTATTTTTTCTTCCAAATACTGCTTTTCTTCCAACTGATTTTTGAGTGTTTCTTCAATCCTCATGGCTTCTTCTAACTGGACCTTTAGATCTATAATAATATGCCAGACTTCTTCAGAGTTTTTGATCAATTCTTCATTGAGGGACTTGTTTTCCTTCCTTTCTCTTTTTAGCTCACTTAAGGTGTTGATTAGTTCTGCTTCAATATATACTTCACCTTTTTCTTCATAATCTTCTTTGTCATTTCCAAGTTCTTATTCTGGATTTGTCTAACATGATGAGCTTCTTTCTTCTCATTCTATCTTAGCATATATTTTTTTATCAACATGCTTCAACTTTGTGATAAGACGAGATTCATTATTGTAGAGATTTTGTATCTTATCCCAAAGTTCTTTGACCTATGAGCATTTCCCCACTTTGAATTTTACCGAATCAAATAATCCATCTAGGACAACATCCATTGCTACTTTGTTGTTCCTTTTTAATTTCTTCTTGATTGAGGTCTTAAGAGGTTTCTTTGAAGCAGTGTATCCTGTAACAACTAAGTGCCAAACTTCAAACCCCTGTACTTCTAGAAATACTTTCATTCTTGAGCTCCATATCTCATAATTATGACCATCAAATACGGGTGTTCCATTATTTGTGTAATCTATGATCTACCTTACAGTGGTTAGACTGATTCTGAAGGACCTTCTTTAATACCAATTGTTGTAATATTCACCAATACCGAGAGAGGGGGGTGAATCAATATTGAGCACTTTTTACCATTTTAATCACAACATGTAAACACTAACTTATCAATAATGTATCACTTATTATTACATTCAAGATATCATAAAAATATAACCATAGATACACAATACACAAGAATTTTACATGGAAACCCCAATGGGAGAAAACCACAAAACGTTTTTTAATATATATATTGAAGATTACATCCACCATAAGTACCAAATTCCAAAATTCTCCAGCACCAATTGGAAGGAGGCACAGACACTCTGTTTATAGGATCCAACCTGAAGGAATCCACAACTCCTTGGATTCTACGACTCCAAATGAAAGGAGGCTCCAACCCCTAGTTTATAGGCTCCAACCTTAAGGAAGCTCCAATTGGAAGGAGGCTCCAACCCCCTAGTTTTATGAGCACCAACTCAAAGGAAGCTGTAAATATTATGCAAGCACCAACCTACTATATAAAGACACTAATATTCCTGTGCACCACCTAACCACCCTTGTTTCTCAGACACCAACTTGAGGAAGACTTCGATCTCCTACCTTGCACCACCCTATTGCCCCGAAATATAAATGATAGACTCAACCTGTCACTTTTATTGTTACTGTTACTGATACATCATCATAAACATGTCACTGTGATTGTCACTGATAATAATACATAATCATCAATCTATGACTATTACTATCACTGATATTGATACATCATCATCATCAAAACTGGATCCACCATAACTGATACATCAACATCATCAAAACTAGATCCACCACAACTGATACATCAACATCATCAAAAATAGATCCACCACAACTGATACATCAACATCATCAACCTGTGTCCACTTAGAAACTTGGTCCACATAAATATCCTAGGTCCACACGGGTCCACATATAAATCCCAACATCGCTTCTTAAATTTATCTCGAACACCTATTTGGGACTAGTTTCTGGATTAGTCACAAAACCTAATTTCCAACAAGTATAAATCCATACCTGTAATGAATAAAGGTATACAACTTGTACTCATTATTCTTTGATATATTCTCTAAAATTCCTCCAAGTTTCTCTCCTTGATTCGTCACTGAAAAGGAGATATAGCGAAAATGGAAGACCTTCCTGAATTTTGACCTATTCTAGAGAGAGAACTTCTATAGCATGTCACATGCTCAATATTTTATATATGATTTTTAAACTCACACATAACATACTAAATATGGTATTATTTCCAATGCAATTGGTCTCATAGAATTTGGATCCTGTATGAATAATTTATGTCTATTTTACCCGGAACACTTGTTTGAGGCTAGTTACAGGACTAGTAAAAAACCCTATCTTCCAGATAGTGCATATTCAAAAGTAAAATGACCTAGAAACTAAAATTTGTACCACATGTGCCTTGATATGTCTTCTCATTAGCCTCCAGGTTTCACTATCTGAATCATTCTAAAAAATATGTTATAGAAACAAAATGGTAAGATGACCTTTAAAGAACATACCTTAGAACACATCATCACAAGAATTCATCTTCCCTTAGAATTTCACCCTTCTTCACTCAATGAGAGGTTTTTAATGTGTATTTATACCATTCCAAGCACCTTCTTTACTTGACCTTGAACCGACTTGTAACTTCTTGTTTGCAACAACTTTTTCTTCTTTACTTGATTTTATGGCCAACTTATAACTTATTTACCTTAGATCCGGGGCTTCTTGAACATACTTCGAGGCTTCATCTTTAAGAGGGAATAACTCCTCAACTATGAGGAACCATTTGGTGTGCCAACTACTGTTGGAGATGTCTTGACGAGGATTGTCAATCAATGGAGGTTATGCATGCATTTTCAATGTCCTTCACACGCTTTTTATTCAAAAAGATTTGGGCTTCATGACCACACCTCTGGGGATTCTTAATCACTTAACCATATTTCCAGGGATTCTTGTAGACTTCTTCAAAGTGTCTTCCCATGAGGGCCATGCTTAAAGCTACGCCATAAGGGGACCTCTTTGGAAACTTCTTCAAATACACCCATTAGTTCTATAGGATTCCAAACTTGCTTCGGGGCTTCTTCCAGGGTTGAAATAACTTACTTTGAGGATTATTCTAGGGTTGAATCAATGAAAACCAATTTTCCAATAGGATAAACAATGAAGCAATCGACTCGACACAAGAAGGGTCACACTCCATAAAAATTCATAAACACTTGTTCTCGATAATCAAAATTAAATTGTTATAGGCCTATGATAGGATCTCTTGGATTTATCTTTTTTTTCTACTTTTCCATGTTGGTTTCGATTTACCCTTAGTCAAGTTGATCATGAAATGTGTTACCACAGTCTCCTTTGTAGTTCTTATGAACGAGGCATGTTCGTCTTTCTTCCATATGTATTGTGGTCTCAGACAGGGCTTCCCCATGTCTCCCTATCTTTTCTTGCTTGTGGTTGGTGGCCTTAGTCGAGTGATAGCAGAAGTAAAATGAGTGAATGGATTTCAAGGCATTTGTATGGGGTGATCAAAATGATTATCTTAGTTGTTTTTTGTGGATGATATTCTGATATTTTTTACCGTGCAAAATCTGAACACATTATTTTGAAAGATATTTTGTCACTTTTGTGCAAAGAAATGGGAATGCTTTTCAACGTTGAAAAGTCAACCATCTATTTATCAGGAGCACAAAGGCTTCATTGTCATTTTTTCACCACTCTTTTTAATTTCCCCATCCATGATATGGAGGATGGTTTCAAGTACCTTGGTTTCAATATTAGCTCTGATACTACTATATAATGTCCCCACTACATAACCCATAATTTTTTTTATGTTACCAATGAAATAAATGCATCTAACAACACTATTTAAACATGAATGCAACTCATTTCTCATTCACAAATAAACATATAAATTACTGTAAATTCATAGTTCTTGCACAGCAATAAAAACCCATGAATGAAATTGATAAAACAAAGATAAAATCACTTATCTTTTAACAACAAGTGAACAACTGAATATAGGGGATATACGTTCCTCCCAACCATATATTTTCTATTCCAAATCTCAGTGGAAAATCACCCTCAAGCTAGGGCTACGATTCCACAAAAGATGGTGTCTCTCTCACATCCCAATTCACTCCCACAACCAAATAGTTTTCTAACATCTCTCCCAATCCTCCATCTCTCTTCCCCTCAACGTATGAAACCCAAGGAATTGAGACCCCCCTTCAATGAATATAGTCCATAAGGCCTTCCCTCTTTCATCTAGGGCTCCAACACAAGGTTGGCTAGGAATATCTAATGTTGGGGACTCTAGGGATGCTAGTTGCCCCAAGAAAACTAAAAAAACAACCCACTATTAAAGGGAAGTTCACTCCCACATGAATCTCCCTCTATACATTCCTAACAACCCAATTTCTCAAGCAATAAAAATTGTAACAAGTTGTTCACAAAACATACTATGGATTCCCTCAAGCTCCAATGCTCTACACTCCCTTGCTGCTCCAAAATCTACATGCAAAAACTGCCTACAATGACTACTCAAATTTCACTTTTACCCATGAGAGTTGAATTACATTCCCCAAGGTTGATTTTACTTATCCCCCATTCTCTCATAACGAAGGGATGTGACTTTTTGCACCAACCCCTCTTACATGTGTTTAATGATTGGGCTCTCATACACTCAAAAGGAAAAAGTAGAAAGGTTCACTCAAAGTAATATTTTTAGGAAAGTTTGTTGGAATTAATACCTATGAATAATTTCACCCCCCATCCCCCTTGGAACCCTTTCTTAACAATTCCAAGACACCACCCTCTCTTATGGAAACTCAATCCCCAATTAATCTGTCCATGTCCACCCGCAACTAGCGTCACATTTATTTTATTATTACAATCATATATAGTGTTTACAAATTACATATTTGAGTCTATGACCATACACCATATTTAATTACATATTTCTAAAATGAGGATTATAAATGGGGGTGTACAGATGCAACAACATTATCTCTCATTCTACAAGGCTTGGATGAGATCATTCTTCCCAAATTTGTAGTAGCAACCAGGTCCAACATTTTGGAGATGGAATACAATGAAAGGGGGAGAAACATGAATTAGCACCAAGATGAGTCACAAAGCACTCCAGTTAATTGATAAAGTTGTTTATGTTGTAACAAAATAAGTATAAGTTTTTGGAAGATCCCGATGAAACGAAATAAGATTGTTGAAGAAATTGATTCTATAATAGTTTGAAAAGCATGAGAAAGTGAATCGTACCGTGTAGAAACACATGTGGATGATGAAATTGAAGTTCATATGAAGTGTTGTAATCCTATATGAGACCTAGAATATTAGGAAATCATGTTATTGTTAACCCGTAGAGGCATTGAAGCTATAATGGTAAGTGTTAGAATTGTTAGTGGTTGTAATTATGGAAGAGTGTTGGAATATGGTAATTAATCCCACTAGTAATAGAGAGTTCTAAATATTTCTATTGTAGAAAGATCTAGAAGAGCTTATTTGACTTAGTTCTAGATAGATCTGCTATATTTTTCTCCTAAAGAAATCTCTAGAATAATTTTATTTGTATTTATAGGTCCTTCATGGAAGCAATGAGATGAATCTGTGGAAGCAATTAAATGAATCAAAGTTTGAGTTGTAGCTCGTTTTGTAATTTACATGTGTTTTATTATGGATTTTTTCAGCTATAGCTGAGTGTGTTTGTCTCCTCTTTCCATCAATCATGCTGGTGTAGGAGATATGGCATTTAGGGGGGATAATATATAATGTCTTCTCTATTTGGTCATTATTCAATGTTAAGAGAGAATGTGAATCTTTTGATGTAATTACTTCTCTCCATGGCCCACTATTGAAATTAAGGGGAAATGTTTAAAAGATGAGTGTAATATTCATTTTAGGCTGGGACCAAGTTTATATTGTAGTAGTTTAAACATTCTATGAAATGGGTCTTTTTTGGCCACTCAACATAACTAGAGGGAAAATCGACAATTTTGTGTTGAAATTTGGTAAAAAAACATTTTAGAATGTTAGAATTATACTTAAATTGTTAATATTCCATAATATGGTTGTAATATGGATACTCATGGGTATTGAAGCCATTTCTACATTAAGAATAACAATTTCATCAATCAAAAATTGCTATTTCAATAAAGATTGCATAACTAGATTTCAATGATAACAACCTCAAAAAAATTAAAACCATACAATGTTTAACCTTTTTCAATTTATATCAAATTGGGTGTTTATACACATGCTCACATTTATAATGAGATAATATCTTTCCTTTTAATTATATACTAACTATTTCCTTATAATATATAATAGGAAAAACTTAATAATAATAATACTAATAATAAACTATTTTTAAGGTCATGGTCAAGCGAGACACCAAATTGGTGTATGCGCACCCCTTGTTTATGGGACCCCTACCCGCATTGATTTGAATGCTAAATCTACATAAGTATTAATATACACAAATATAAAAGAAGAAAAGAAAAGAAAACTTAAACCAATGATATATTTATAAAAGAAATCACATTAAATACATTCTAATGAATATTATTTATAATCTACAATTATATGATGATGATGATGACGATGATGATTAACATCCACTAAGACCAAATTGGTCTATCAGGCTTTAAAAGGGTAAGGGATTACTTGCAATTCTTTAGAATTTTGTTTATGTGCTCGAAAAGCATTACGAGAAGCTTTCCAATATCACCATAGTTTTGTTGATTTAAAAGGTTAGGAAGGTTGGTAGTGTGACAAATATTGTGAAATTGAGATCTAATATAGGTATAGGTTGGACGATATAAGAGAAATTACTTTTCATTTTCAACCTTCTTATCCATTTTTAAGTGGTAAATAAAGATAATTTGATCGATTTTTATGGTATGAGTGTTTTTTAATCATAAATGAGATAAGGGGCACTCATATTGTCCCTTTTATCAAATAAAAATTGTTCCAAAGTTTCAAATTTTCACTTTTGTATTAGAAATTTTATTAGTAAAATTTTTACCCAAAAAATAAAACTTTAACTATCTTAAAAAACCATCCTTATAAAACTTGAATTAAAATAAGATACCAAAATACCGTTATATAAATGGACTCAAATGATAAAAAATTGTGGTTACTCTAAAACAATGCTATATCAAACAGTTTTAGAAAAATATAAATTAAGCTGTATATCTAGTTATTTTATATTTTATTGTTATGTTCTCATAATACAAATCTTGTTAATATTGCATAATATGGTTGTAATATGGATATTCAAGGGTGTTTAATCCATTAAAAATAACAATTTCATTAATCCAAAATTGTTATTTCAATAAATATTGCATAACTGGATAAGAAAAACTTAATAATAATAATAATGTGTTTTTAAGGTCACGACCCCTTTGTTTGTGGAAGAAGTAACCCCCTCTCCGCATCCATTTGAATGCTAAATCTATGGAGATATTTAGATACACAAATATAAAAGAAGAAAATAAAATAAAACTTAAAATAATGATATAATTATAAAAGAAATCACATTAAATACATTTCAAGGAAATACGCCCTATCCCATCCTCCTCTTAGAAACAAGCATCTCCCCCATTGAGAGCACGACTATGACTAGATACCTAATGTATAAGAACAACTTGAATAACATGGAAGACAATAGGCTTCCTAAAATTGCTTCAAAATCGAGTCGTAACCACCATCGACTCAAGCGAGGATGGCATAAATATGCCCAGTCTTGGATAAACTATTGGGGAATCATGGAAGACACCATTTTTTAGAATAACGATACTATTAAAAATATCATCAAATCAAAATTTAATGAGAAAATGTGGTGTGATAAAGAGCTAGAGGAAAAAAGAAAGTTAAGGTATTATAAGGATGTAATCAACCCTATTCTAGAAGATCAAAATTATCTATCTGTTTTGATGAGTGTATAGAAAAAAATAAGCATTACTAAGATAAGAACAAATTCTTACGAGCTCCATAGTGAAACTGGGCGTTGGTCAATTCCTAAAACGCTATGGGATGAAAGAGGGTGTCACCTTTGTGATATTAAGAAGGTTAAAGATGAAAAACACTTTCTCTTAGATCGTCCAACCTATACCCATATTAGATCTCATTTTCAAAATATTTGTCACACTACCAACCTTCCTAACCTCTTAACCCAACAAAACTATGGTGATCTTGGAAAGCTTCTCTTAATGCTTTTCTAGCACAAAAATAAAATTCTAAAGAATCACAGGTAGTCACTTACCCTCTTAAAGTCTGATAAACCAATTCGGTCTCAATGGACGTTAATCATCATCATCATCATCATCATAAATATAATCAAATTTCATTAATAATAATCAAATAAAATAATTAAAAATAACAAAATAATATATCTACAACTAATTTTATTAACTATTATTAATAAGTAGCTGACCCTCCTCACAAGTTAAAAACAAATTCCACAACGAAACAAATAAATCTAAGGTTTACCTTCTATTGAGTTGAAACAAACCTAAATTAATTAGTTTTTATAATTTAGGTCTATATTTAGCAAATAGACAATTTGTAAAATATCTTAAATTATGAAGATACTTTTTAAAATGACAAATAAGGTGAATTAGTAGGTTTTTATGGTATGAGCGAGTTTGTTTTATGGCAAATGAGATAAGGGGTACTCATATTATCCCTTTTTAAGTCGTACATATCGGTAAATTAGTCGATTTTTATGGTATGCTTGTTTTGTTTTATCTTAAATTAGATAAGAGGCACTCATATTGTCCCTTTTATTGAATACAAATAGTTTCGTAAATTTTTTCCCCCAAAAACAAGACTTTAACTATCTTAAAAACCATCCTCATAAAAAAATTAAAATAAGATATGAAAATACCGTTATATAAGTGGATACCAAATGATAAAAAATGCGGTTCCTTTAAAACAATGCTATCTCAATCAATTTTAGAAAAAAATAAATTAAGTCTTATATTTAGGTATTTTATATTCTATTGTTATTTTCTCATAATATAAATCATGTTAATATTGCATAACGGTTGTAATATGGATATTCAAGGGTATTGAATCCATTTATACATTAAAAATAACAATTTCATCAATCCAAAATTACTATTTCAATAAAGATTGCATAACTAGATTTCAATGATAACAACTTCCCAAAAATTAAAATCATACAATGTTTAACCTTTTTTAATTTATATTAAATTGGGTGTTTATACACATGCTCACATTTATAATGAGATAATATCTTTCCTTTTAAGTATATAATAACTATTTCTTTATAATATATAATAAGAAAAACTTAATAATGATGATAATAATAATAATAATCTATTTTTAAGGTCATGGTAAGGGAGACACCAAATTGGTGTATGAGACCCCACCCCCTTGTTTGTGGGACAAGGGACCCGAGACAACAAATTGGTGTATGAGACCCCACCCCATTATTTGTGGGACAAGTGACACACAAATATATGGAGGTATTAAGATACACAAATAAAAGAGAAGAAAAGAAAACTTAAAACAATGATATGTTTATTAAAAAAATCACATATAATACATTCTAATGAATATTATTTATAATCTACAATTATATGATGATGATGATGATGATGATTAACGTCCACTAAGACCGAATTGGTCTATCATACTTTAAGAGGGTAAGGGATTACTTGCAATTCTTTACAATTTTGTTTTTATGCTCAAAAAGCATTAATAGAAGCTTTCCAAGATCACCATAGTTTTGTTGAGTTAAAATGTTGACAAAGTGTCCTTAAACACACAATTTTATTAATAAGGAAAAATGTGATTACAATAAGAAGTGAGGACTCATAATCTCCTTTTAACCTCACTTGAATAAGGAGCTTGTTTATATAGCTCAACTCTAAACTAAAATCTAGGAGAACAACCAATCACATAATCACATGAGTATGATAGGTGTCCTTTACATAGAAGCTAGGTGTCCTTATCCTAACAAACTAGAATAAACTAATTTCTAAAAAAAATTATACTAGAAAATACTTAGACTATAGAACTTTAGGATTATGAGGCTAACAATCCCCCCTTTAATTCGAAAGTTCAATTTTAGAAATACCAAGTTCATCTCTGAACTTGGTGAACTTTATTCTACCAAGAGGTTTGGTAAAAATATCTGAAGTTTGATCTTTATATGGACAGAACATAGGCTTGATGATGTCTTTGATGATGAGAGATATGATGAAATGGTACTTGGTGTCGACATGTTTAGTATTTGAATGAAATACTAGATTCTTGGCCATCTTTATTGTTGATTAAATGCCGATCAATAAAGTAGTTGGTGATTTCTGAGTTTCACCAAGATCCTGTAAAATTTTGCGTAGCCATACAATCTCACATGTTGCTTCCCAAGATGATATGTACTCTGCCTCTGCTGAAGACTTGGCAATTGTTTTCTTCTTTTTGCAATTCCAAGATACTATTGTTGAACCCATATTCATTAAATAACCTAAAGTGGATGTTCTATCATCAATGTCACATGCAAAATCAACCTTTGAATATCCAACAAGTATACAGTTTTTGTTTCTTTTTAGAGAAGACCAAAATATTTTGTACCTTTAATGTACTCAGTACCCTTTTTTCCGAATTCCAGTGACTTTCCCTTGGTTCCTTCATAAACCTTGAAAGTATACTGACTGAATATGACAAATATGGTCGAGTATTTGTCAAATAAATGAGACTTCCAACCAATTTCCTTTACTTTGTACTGTTTACCATCCCCCCCCCCCCCTTAAATTTTGAAAGTTTCAATTTCTGCTCCATGGGGGTAAGAGCAGATTTACAATATTCCATGCCAAATTTCTTTAACAATTCAGTGGCATACTTAGTTTGACTAAGGAATATTTGATTAGGATGTTGAGATACTTTAACTCCAAGATAATAATGAAGTGCCTCTAAATCAATCATTTTGAACCCTGCTTTACGTTCTTCCTTAACTTGTTTGATGTGAGATTCATTATTTCATGTTATGATTAAGTCATCAACATAGAGTACAAGTATCACCATGTGCTTATCTTTCATTCAAAAATACAATGTATCATCTGATTCACTTCGCCGAAAACCCACCTTTTGTAGGTAATCATCCATTTTTGCATACCAAGCTCGAGGATCTTGTTTCAATCCATATAAATCCTTCACAAGTTTTCAAACTTTATGTTCTTGTCCTTTAGCTTCAAACCCTTGTGGTTGAGTCATGAAAATATCTTCCTTTAGATCACCATTCAGGAAGGCACTTTTGACATCCATTTGATGTAATTTCC
>JZKD02S1159069.1:347367-370221 GCA_000966675.3 Picea glauca | reverse complement strand
CCATTCTGTCTGTAAGCATATTTCAGTCATTTGTTGTTAATGAAATGAAGTCTTATTTCTGCTGCATCTCTATGTTTATGTGTATTTCTGTATTTCATTGTGTTCCTACATAAATTTGGATCACATAAGCTATTAGAAGTTGAATAAGAAAAATTGGAGTCTGTGTTACTCAGTTGGCACCATAGTGACAAAGCATGGAAAACTTGAGGGGACATAAGCCTTGAAGCCAAGAATCATAGCCAATTGGTTTAATTGGTTTATGTTTGTCTAGTGTTCAACACCAAAGACATTCATTTTGTTTATTGATATTATAGACAAAGAAGTTTGCACTCATAATCTCACTTAGTATTGCAACTATTAGCTTGTTGTTGTGTGAAAACTACATTGAAAACATAGGCCTTGTATACATTTAGAGGAAGGAGGTCTTTGAATAAGACAACCAAACACTCAAGCCTTGGAGCCAACCAACATAACATCCTCACATGCTTGTTGAAGGACAATGAACATAGAGGTTTGTAGTTGGTTTTTTGCATACATGTTACACCCAAGCAAAAACCATTCTGAAGACTAAAAAATATGTATAAGACCAATAATAAAGGTCATATTTCATTTCTGCAAAGCATTTATGTTGGTGAAGTGAGTGGGATATAAATCCCTCATTTAAGAAACACCTAGGTTGAATGAAAGCTTGACTTAGTGTGCATGTTTTCCTTAAGTATATGTTTGAACAACATAGTTGTAATCAACACTCATTAAACTATTACCTTCATGTTGAAATTGCAAACATGACATAAAAAATTCCATGTCAACTATCATATATCTATATATATATGTTTAAATGTTGACTCTTTTCCACTTCCATTGACTATTCATACAAGTCTAAAAAATAACCACAGTCTTGATTCAAACATATATAAGTGATAATCAAACTATACCATCTAGATTTCCATTAACAAATATAACATTAACAAATAACAAATATAACAAATATTTTTTAAAGCTTGAGGGTTACCTTGAGGGTTACCTTCTCTTTGTTTATTGTTTAATTGTATGGTTAAGACTTGTCCATGATGCCTTCCCTTTCCATCCATCCACGCTTTAAAAAAACATTATTATCTTATGCAACTATCACAATGAATTGGAAATTCAAATGAGATATTAGGATAGGACTTGGCTTTATATCAATTAAACATATGACTTAAACATATGACTTGAAATTCACATTCTTTCTTACCAAAATTTGATGCAATTGATTAAATTGGATCTAAGCATGAAACAATTAGCTAAGGCACAATTTTTTTTTATGAGGAATGATATGGGCTTTGGATAAAAAATTGGAAACTAAAAAGTCTCGGATGCCCGACCTTCTACCTATCCCCTCCACCTCCTATATGTTAGCTCTTGTAGATGAAGAAAAGGGTTCTTTTGGCAAAAGGGAAGAAGGAGGATCATGCGGAGAATTCACTGAGAAGTAAGAAGTTGAATCAGAGAGCCTGTAATCATGTTCATTCCTGAATAATAAGAGCCTGGCCGAAGCCAATTGAATGCTGGTTTTTCCATTTGAGTTTTCCTTCATTTATGTGCTCACTAATTGGTTGATTCAATTTCTCTTGTGTAGTTCTATTAAAAAGAAGATTGCTAGTAATCAATGAAATTGGGATTATGCCTCACTAAAATGGCTATGGGTGAGCGCTAGCTAGCCTTGTGTTTTCTTCCTTGGGTGAAGAATTACTTGAGCTCAGTTCTGTTTGGTAGCGTCTAGTCCCAACTGATAATTGTTCCATACGTAGATTTTCTTTATAAATGAAATCCATGATCCTCCTCATAGAGCCATTGGTAAGACTTGCCAAATAGAGATTTCTCTCTCCTTATGGGCATGCTTATGGTCGTTTCTCTTTTGCTGAGCATTGCATGATACCTCTGTTTCCACGTTTGGGTGTTGTATTTTGAGACTCCATCGACTTGCTCAACTCCCTCACGTTTCTTTTGCTTTCCAAACTTGTGTATGGAATCCAAGCAACGAGTAGAAAACCCCATTCACCTTTCATTCGTTGTCTAGTTTGCGTGTGGAACCCAAGGCTGAGGAGAAATCTCAACGCACCTCGTATTCTTTGTGTAAACCTACATGTGGAACCTTTCCGTGAGGAGGAAAACCCTCCATGCATTATCTCTTTGCTGTCCAAGTCTGTAGGTGGAACCATAGCGCGAGGAGAGATATTACTAATGTCTCTATTGCCCAATCTCCATTTGGAACGATCTACACTCTATCCTAGGTGTCTAGGTAGAACGCTAACAAATATCCATTAATACCATAACCTTTCATTAATACCATAACCTTTCATGACATATTTGGGCGTTAGACCACCAGTGAGCTAGGTAATTTTGTTTTACTTAGGAGAGTTGTCGTACTGAATTAAATCGTTGGACTTTGAGTTCTAGGCGATTTAGTGGTATGGATAGTTCTGCCACTTAATCCTTTGCTGAGAATAGTCCTTTGGTAGGTTTACAATAGAACTAACAGATAATATTAATTACATTGGGGTTTGCGTTGACAAAGTGGTTGGGCTCCAATTTCATTTCGGATGAGAGGGTATCAGAGCACTAAGTTCGAATATCTAGTGTGACATATATGGTAAGTACCTGCAATGGCTACAAGAGAAGTGGATAGGATTTGTTACTAGGATTATAGCGAAGTAGAACACAACACATGGCTCACGAATATCAAGTTGGAAATGAGGCTGAATATCCTAGAGTGAGGTTGGATTGACTTGAGTAGGGCATGGCCACATTAACATCAATGGTTTCATAGTTGTTGGTAGTGCAATTTAAGGAAATGTCATCCATAGAGATTGGTCACAATGAACCCAAAAGAGAAGAAAAGAAGCCAGAGGTAGAATGCAAGGTTGAACCAGAGATGGAGGAATGCAATAGTAGTAAGACATAGTACCTTTTCGTGTGGAGGCCAAGGTGGAAACCAAACCATATGTTGGAGAAGTGGGTTCCATCAAACTGAACAGTGGCTAAAACATATGGAGGTATACTTGAGTGTGCATGAAGTAATAGGAAAGTAAAATATTAGATTCGCTTGATTGAATCTTGAAGGCCAAACTTTGGCATTGTGGGAGAGTGATGTAGTAGGAAGAACACTGGAGAATGAACCACCAATCATAGAATGGGAGGTGTTCAAGAACATGATCAAAGAACAATTATACCCAATCATATAGGAGGAGAACCAACAAATAGTCTGACATTATTTTAGGATAGTCGGTGCAAGATTTTAGGAAGAGAGCAATCCAAATGGGAGTCTCCATCAAAAGTCCTCAGATGTTTATCAAGTATATGGGGGCATTGATACCACATATTCACATCAATTGATGTTGTTTAGACCAAAGGAAATTGATGAGGCTAGTGTTCAGGCACAATACCTTGAAGGAGATAAGTGGAAACAACAACCAAACACTCAAGAAAACAAAACTGCAAGAGAAGAAGAGGAAGGGAAAGAATAAAAATAAGTGGAATGAGAAGAATATTGTGGTAGTGACACAGGAATAAACCTCTTTTACCAAACAATGCAAAGGTTGCAACTGAAAGGAACATACTGAAGAGGATTGTTGGAAATTACACCCTCAGAAGCACCCCAATCATTTCTAGAAGAAGAAGAAAGCAATTCTAAGTGTGGATGTCGAGGAGAAGGTGGACATCACCTCATACCTATAAGGGGAGATCAGTTGCATCAATCTGTAAAAGGAGGTGGAATTAGTCAATTGCAATCACAGGGAGGAGAAGGTAATGACGGAATTGTTTTGCATTAAAATCCACATGAAGTAGAATATTGTGGATTGTTTGTTTGATCCTAGTTCACAGTCCAACTTAATCTCTGCACAACTTGTTAAGAATATTGGGCTAGAGACATAAGAACATCTGTAGCCATACCCCTTGGGTCGGTGGGTAAGACAAGATACATAATTGAAGGTAAGCAAGCAATCCATATTCAAATTCACTATCAACCAAAACTATTTTGGCGAAGTGGTTGAAGATGTGGTCCCTTTGGATGTGTGCATAGTCATCTTGGAAAGCCCATATTTTTATGTGAGGGATGCCATCTTCAGGAAAAGAGATAACCAATATAGACTGGTCAAAGAGGGAAGAGCATATGCCATAACTGCAAAGAAAGACAAATCCAAACTCTCTCTAATCAACGCTCATCATGCCAGAAGCATCATGAGAAGTATGAAGAAATTTGTCTTACTATTTTTAAGAGAAGGAAAAAAACAAGGAGAAGGAAACCAGTTGGAGATGAAGGCAATATTGGAAGGATGTAGTGGCAAGCAGCGCCAACAACTACAATAATTGATAGAATCGTATAGGGAAGTGTTTTAGGAGCCTTAGGGATTGCCACCCAAGCATGAGGTTGAACATGAGATTCAGTTGTTTCCAGAGTCAACACTACCAAACAGAGGGTTGTATAAGCAGTCCATCATCGAAGCAAATGAAATGAAGAAGTAGCTTCAGAATTTTTAGGAGCAAGGAGTCATTAGACTTAGTACATTACCTTGTGGCTCACCCATCATCATGGTATTAAAGAAGGACGAAAGTTGGAGAATGTGCATTGACCATTGTGCCCTGAATAACATTACCATCAAGAATCGAAGTCCTTTTCCAAGGATTGATGACTTGTTGGATCAGTTGCAACAAGCCAAATTATTCACCAAATTGGACTTAAAATATGGCTATCATTAAGTAAGGATCAAAGTAGAGGATGTGTGGAAGACAACATTTAAAACCCGACAAGGTTTGTATAAGTGGTTGGTAATTCCTTTTGGTTTATGCAATGCACCTGGAACTTTTATGAGACACATGAATGATGCGTTACGCCCCATCATTGAATATTTTGTAATAGTATATCTAGATGACACACTAATCTTTAGAAACACATGGAAAGAGCACTTCTTGCATGTGACACATGTACTGCAGACCTTAAAGAAGAATCAACAGATCACCAACTTGCAAAACTGTGAGTTTGGTAAGATGTCCTTGATTTATTGTGGAATTATGATTGGTGTCAGAGAGTTGAGAGTGGTCCCGAAGAAGATTGCAGCCATCACACAATGGCCTATTCCCACCAGCGTGACAACGATCAAGAGTTTTATAGGAGCAACCCAATATTTGAGGAAATTCAACATAAATTTTTCCACAACAACAATACCATTACATACCTTGACTGCCAATGGGAAGATTTTTCATTGGGGAAAACAACAACAAAGAGAATTTGAAGACTTAAAGGAAAACGTTAGCAATGCCTCGGTCCTATCTATGCCAAATTTGCAACAACCTTTTGAAATAGAAACTTATGCTAGTGGATATGCATTATGAGAGATGCCAATGCAAGGAGGGAGGATTGTATGCTACCATTTGGAGCTATTTCATTGAGAAGTTCTTGAATACCCCACATATGATAAATAACTCTTTGTGATTATGCAAACAATGAAGAAGTGGAAGCATTACTTACTAGGAAAAGAGTGTTGTACTATGTTGTCAATGATGTCAAAGGGTTGATGTCAAGTGGGTTCATAGTGATGTGTTGTCATCGATGTCAAGTTTGTTAATCAAAGGAAGTTGTATCATTGATGTCATGTCCAAGGTAGTCGATGAGCATGAATGTTTCTATGTAGGAAGTACCAAATGGATGAACTCCAAAGCGGTCCCCTTATGGTGAAAGCTCTCATGGGAAGACACTCTTGGATAAAGTTCTCAAAGTGGTCCCCTTATGGTGCAAGCCCTCACGAGAAGATGCTTTGAAAAGTCCAAATTGTTAAGTGGTTGAGTAATCCTAGTAGTGTGGTTAAGGAACCCAAGTTTGGATGAGGAATAATGTAATGAAGATCAGTGAATTTGTAGGTGAGACTATTCTATATGGATAGTACATGTCGTACCATTTCCGGTGATACATGGTACGTCACGTAGTTCCTCACAGTTGAGGAGATATGGCTTAGTGAAGTTGGAGAACCCTCATGAGTTATCTAGAAGCCCCTAGAAGGTCAAAGAAGTCAAACTATTCTAGAAGCTCTTAAAGGAAGTTGACTAGTCAAAGTGGTTGCAACTAGGACTTAATCATGGGTTAAGTTGTTGCAAAAAGAAAATAATTAAAAATAAATTAGTTGCAACTAGAAGTGGTGAATTTACTATTTGTGGATAAAGTGGTTGTAAGTGGACAAAGTGGTTATGAGTGGACAAATTGGTTAGAAGAGGGTTATCCCTAAAAGAAGGAAGTTGGTTAGAAGATAACTCATATAGGAAGCTACTTAGAGAGTATAAATAAAAGAGCAAGGGTCTCTAATGTTAATGATATTTGTTCATATTTAATATCTATTATATTGTGTAAGGTTTATTGCAGGTACCTATTGATACATCTGAAGTTATGCAAGTCTGAGGTAGCAAAGGAAGGTTGATGGAGAAAGTTTCGAAGCTTCAGAAAAACCCTAGTTTTTGAAGCATACTTGGGCTATAGTGGAGGAGGTCACATACATACAGATGTTGTTGTGGCTAAGGTAGCATACATACGCGGGTTGTAGAAGGACAAGGCACGTACAACCGAAAAGGTCATAAAAATTGAGTAGATGTTGGTGCCAAGTCTGTGAAGTCTAAAACAAGTTTCCAAATCAGCATTCTACAGGTTCAGATAATCTACAAAAGTTCTGGTATAGTTACATGGTATAGTTCTTATGATATGCTGAATTCTTGAAGCATTCTTGGTATGGTTGATCTTGTGATATCTGGATATGGTATATGCTGGTTGACTGGCTTAGTGAGCAACATTCTTATGTATGGTACAATTATGATATGGTTGAGGGATATATATGTTGTATGATGATGCATGCATGAGGGACATGCATAGGTTGTTGGAGATGCTTCATCGATGACAAGTTACAAATGGCACAGGATGGATGTAGTGACATGTTGGATGATGATGTATACAGGTGGATGTGACAAAGGGAACAACGTTTCAGAGTTACAGAAACTAGTAACCCTAGTTTTATGAGGGTGTACGCAGGATGACAGAGGAAAGGAAATGTACATATGCGTGCTACAGTATAGGCAAGTCATGTACATATCATGATGTAGTATAGACATGTTGTGTTTCTGTTGGTACATTCAACAGATTGTTTTCTGTCTACAAGCTAGGTCTTGTACTTGATGGTTGGATTCCTCACATCTCAGTTGGTGCTGAGATCTGCAAGCTGGGTCTTGTATTGAGAGTTGGTGCTCTCTTGGAGTTGGTGCTCTTTTCAGTTGGTGCTGATAAACCCTAGAGATTGTAGTCTCTTGCAACACATAATACAAAACTCTTATATATATATATATATATATATATATGTTTTTCTTTGTGTTTATTATGGTGATGGTTTATAGTTCTCTATTATTGATGAATTTTTTTGATACATGCAAGTAGCTAAGTATGAATGAATAATATGTTTGAAGTGGCTTCAAACTAAAGTTTTGAAAGAAGTGTAAAAGGAGTCAATTCACCCCCTCCCCCTCTTAGTGTGGTCAGTGTGTCCAACAAATGGTATCAGAGAAAGCCTTCACTATAATCCCTACAAGCTTGAAGGAGATCCGTGGACATACAAATGGATAAATATGCAGAAGAATTTCCCTTATTTGATGAGACAGATTACTCGGCATGGAGAATAAATATGAAAGGGTATTTGAAGTCAAAAGGATCAGGTGTTTGGGATATAGTTGTTGTTGGATCAGTTCCCTTGAAGAATCAGTCAAAATTTGCATCTCAAAAGGAATCAAAGAAGAATAATGCAATAGCATTCAAGACCATCTTCAATAGACTTTCAGGTTCTGCCAAAGAAAGCATAGGAAAATGGACCTCCGCCAAGGACCTATGGATGAAACTGGAGAAGGCATATCAAGACTCAATCATCAATGAAGGTAAATACTCTCCAAAATATTGTTATTGCGATAATTATAAATGCAATGATATTGAATGTTCTCCTGAAAATGAAGAAGAATAATGGACGTTGAAAGAACAAGTATTGAGAAACTAGGACACTCTTAGAAGTGAATGAAGAAATCTGAACAACTAGACATGAATGAAGGCATAAATAATGAGGAAAGCTTAATATTTTCTAAGGCATACACGGGTTTCTGTGGGATAAGTCACGTACATACACAAGGTGAATTATATAAAAATCGCATACATACATGAGCTGTCAGAAGAAAATCCGCGTACATGAGGCAAAGCTTTGAAAAAGTGTATACATATGAGTTGCAACATGGTTTGATGGTACACCACAATTTATGTAGGGTCTGAGATGGTATGTTGCAGATGTTCATGAATAAAAGTTTTCTTGTATGTGTGTTTGATCAATGCATGGTGATGATATATGGTTAGTTTTGGAACATATGCTTGAAGCCTATCTTGAATGCATGGTACAAAAGCATTGTGTGTGGATTGAGGCATTTTCTGTTAAGGTACAATGTTGGTTATGTTAAGTACTTATCATTAAGTTGTGGCACTTTGTTTATGAGGTACATCATGTTTAATGTGATACTAGATAGAGGTACATCACTGATCTATTGAGACATATTCTTGGTACATGTCTAGAGGCATTATTGTTGCATTATACTTGATATAGTGAATGGTTTTTGAGGCATATTTGTTGTAGAACATGGCTGGTACATATGTGAGCTCTATCGATATATCTTGAGATGTATTGTGAGAGGATTTTGTTAGTGATATTGCTATACTATTGATACATACTTGAGGCTTGGTATATTGTATCTTGGTGACATTTAGGAGCATACTTGAGGCATGGGTTTGAAGGTCTTGGTATATGACTTGAGACACTTGTTATGGTGTATGTTGATTGATGCCTACTTGTTGAGATACAATGATGGTAGATATCTTGGATACATTGGCACATGGTTTATGGTAATTGGTTGAGACATATCATGAGTCATATGACACTTGTTTGAGGCACATGGTTGGCATGTTGTATGGTTGATGATGTTATTGATGCATTTGTATGAGGCACTTGTGGGTGATCTATATACATTCTTGGTACACATCTGGCACATATTCTTGGCATATGTTTGAGATACATTTCATGCTATATGCTGCATGGATAGGTCCAAGGATTGTCATAGGAATAACAAATTATTGTTTTCTTGATGCAGTATTGTTGAGCAGTTGATCAATGTTCTGGTAGAGAAACAACATCCACATCATAAGAAAATTACAGTGGTAGCATATTTTTCACAATCATTACACAACATCTTGTAGAGAAGATAGGGGGACACATACCCATAGGGGGAGTTATTCTTTTTCCCATGAATGGTTACATAGGTATGATTCCAAGAGGAGAGATGATAGATATGATCATAGAAGGAGTATTGGTAGCCATGCCATCATCATTACATCATAGTGATATCTGTTGTCAAAGGGGAAGAGATTAACTATATGCATGGTGAGCAACCCAGAGGACAATGCAGACGAGGGGAGAGCCTCAAGGACAATTATGTCATGGGGAGAAACCCCAAAGAGATATACCCTTTTCCATTGATGTCAAAGGGGGAGAGCTAAAAACATTGATGAGGAGCGATGAACATTGATGAGGAGCGATGAACATTGATGAGGAGTGATGATCATAGAGGGAGCATGAGCATTTCCATGTCTAAATGTTTCCATCATTATTTCCATCAATTATTGGTGTTGACATCAATGTTGGTGTTGCCATCAATGCCAAAAGGGGAGATTGTTGTACTATGTTTTCATTGATGTCAAAGGGTTGATGTAAAGTGGTGTCATAGTGATGTGTTGTTATTGATGTTAAAGTTGTTAATCAAAGGAGGTTTTATCATTGATGTCATGTCCAAGGTATTTGATGAGCATGAATGTTTCTATGTAGGAAGTACCAAATGGATGAACTCCAAAGTGGTCCCCTTATGGTGAAATCCCTCATTGGAAGACACTCTTGGATAAAGTTCTCAAAGTGGTCCCATTATGGTGCAAGCCCTCATGGGAAGACGCTTTGCAAATTCCAAATGGTCAAGTGGTTGAGTAATCCTAGCAATGTGGTTAAGGAACCCAAGTTTGGATGAGGAATAACGTAATAAAGATCAGTGAATTTGTAGGTGAGACTATTCTATATGGATAGTACATGTCGTTTTGTTTCTGGTGATATGTGGTATGTCACATAGTTCTTCACAGTTGAGGAGATATGGATTAGTGAAGTTGGAGAACCCTCATGAGTTATCTAGAAGCCCCTAGAAGGTCAAAGAAGTCAAATTATTCTAGAAGCTCCTAGAGGAAGTTGACTAGTCAAAGTGGTTGCAACTATGAGTTAATCATGGGTTGAGTTGTTGCAAAAATAAAATAATTAAAAATAAATTATTTGCAACTAGAAGTGGTGAATTTACTATTTGTGGATAAAGTGGTTGTAAGTGGAGAAAGTGGTTAGAAGTGGGTTATCCCTAAAAGAAAGAAGTTGGTTAGAAGATAATGCCTCCATGAAGCTACTTGGAGAGTATAAATAAGAGAGCAAGGGTCTCTTATGTTAATGATATTTGATCATATTGAATATCTATTATCTTGTGTAAGGTTTATTGCAAGTACCTATTGATACATCTGAAGTTACGCAAGTCTAAGGTAGAAAAGGAAGGTTGACAGTGAAAGTTTCGAAGCTTTAGAAAAACCATAGTTTCTTAAGCATACACGGGCCGCAATGGAGGAGGTCATGTACATTTGCAGGCTACCATGGCCGAGGTAGTGTATATATATAGGTTGTAGAAGGACAGGGTGCGTACAACTAAAAAGGTCATAAACATTTAGTAGATGTTGGTGCTAGGTCCTTGAAGTCTAAAGAAAGTTTTCAGATCAACATTCTACAAGTTCAGATCATCTACATAAGTTCTAGTATATTTCAATTTTTTTTTTATTCTTATATCTTCTTATGATATGGTGAATGCTTGAATCATTCTTGGTATGGTTGATCTTGTGATATCTGGATATGGTAAATGCTAGTTGATTGGCTGAGTGAGCAACATTCTTATGTATGGTACAATTCTGATATGGTTGAGGGATATCTATGTTGAATGATTATGCATGCATGAGGGACATGTATAAGTTGTTGTATATGCTTCATTGATGACAGGGTACAAATGGCATAGGCTGGATGCAGTGACAGGTTGGATGATGATGTATACATGTGAATGTGACAGAGGCAACAAAGTTTCAGAGTTGGAGAAACTAGTAAACCTAGTTTTATAAAGGTGTACGCAAGATGACAGAGGAAATGATGCATACATACTTGTTTTGAAGTATAGACATGTCACATACATACACATGCTGTAGTATAGGTAGGTTGCGTATATTTTGGTACATTTGACATATTATTTTTTGTCTACAAGCTAGGTCTTGTACTTGAGGGTTGGATTCCTCACATCTCATTTGGTGTTGAGATCTGCAAGCCGGGTCTTGTATTGAGAGTTGGTACTCTCTTGGAGTTGGTGCTCTTTTTAGTTGGTGCCGATAAACCCTAGAGATTGTAGTCTCTTGTAACACATAATATAAAAAAATTACACATATATCTAGTGTTCTTTATGTTTCTTATGGTGATGGTTTATAGTTCTCTATTATTGATGAATGTTTTTGATACATACAAGTAGCTAAGTATGAATTAATAATATGTTTGAAGTGGTTGTTAAATAAAGTTTTGAAAGAAGTGTAAAAACAGACACACACTGATTTAACCCCCCCTTTCATTGTGGTCAGTGTGTCCAACAAAGAGACCATTATACACATGGATCTTCAATCCCTTCAATATCTACAGAGCTAGAATAAGATGTAGCAGGTGAGGTAATACAAGTAGCTAGTTTTATTACAACAATTTCACCTATGGATCAAATACAAGAAATGATTCACAAATAAGCTAGAAGACATGCTTTCTTGGTCAGCACTAAAAAGGATTACAGTGGTTGGAGTGATAATGTAGTATGAATCCCATTCACTCATACACTTCTAAGTGAAGACTATGAGGAAGATGAATAATTTAGAGGAGTATATAAGAAACTAAAGGAGAGGTTTGTTACTGCCACAGAAGGCAATTAATACCACCTACAAGATGAGTTGTTGTACAAGCTCAACAAACTATGCATACCTCGGGGGAGAAGAGTTCAATTGATGAGAGAAGAAAACACATCTATAGTTTCTAGGAATTTTGGTGTGACAAAGACCGTGGTGGACCTACAACGATATGTGTATTGTAAAAATATGCAGGAACATGTGGAAAAATTTGTGAGAGGTTGCATCCTTTGTAGCACTAGCAAGCCAAGTAACCGAAAACTTGGCATGTACATGCCCCTACCAGTACAAAACATGCCTTGGGAGATCATTTCCATGGGCCTTGTTGGATGTTTGTCTATGACTCGTAAGGGCCATGACTACTCGTTTGTAGTGGTGGATTGCTTGAGTGAAATGTGCGTTCTCATCCTGTGTAAGAAGACAGTATCGGGATGAGAATAAAATAAACTATTTTTAAATCATGTCTGGGTACATTTCGGGTTTCCAAACTCCATCATATCTAAATGAGACAACAAATTTTTGGGCAGGTTCTGGACAACACTTTGGGAAATGATGGATACCAAATTGAAGCATTCAAAAAGATTCCATCGTGAGATCTATGGACAAACCAAGGTTGTTAATTGAATATTGGTATATTTATTGAGAGGATACAATAGACAACATCTGAATACTTGGGGCGAGAAGCTGGTATACATCCAACATTTGTACAACTGAGCACTACATAATTCTACCAATATGTCTCCTTTTGAGACATGTCTTGGCTATTTACCTCTCTCACCATTTGACATTGTGTATGGGAAACAACAAGATGGAGCAGGAATACAAGGGGATGAATAGAAGGAAAGCACATTTGTGGAAAAAATCAGATAGATACATCTAATGGTTCAGGAGTAGCTTGAGAATATTTAACAACTTTATAAAGCTAGACATGACCAACATAGGGAGGACCAAAATTTTTGTGTTGGAGACAAGGTCTAGCTATATCTTCGCAAGGAACAATTGCAAGGAATGACAAAGAATCTCAATCATATCAGATATGGACCTTTTGATATCATGTAACAGGTGAATGAGAATGATTTTAGGCTAAGGATTCCTCCCTATAATAAAATCACATCAATGCTAAATGTATAATATTTTAAATTTTTTGAACCTTCCATGCTGGATGAGGAAGAGGAACAACAAGTTCTCCCAATTGTGGAAGATTTTTCACCACATCCTTTAGAAGAATTAAAAGAAGATACAATTTTGCAACGCAAGGAGCAGATCACTCGTAGAGAACGACAAGAGTTGTGGTAGAATGGTCTCAAAAGACAGACTCTAAGGAAGGATAAATGGTATGAGAGGAACCAAATTCCAAGAAGATTCCCTCATCCCTCCTTGGAACTTTTGGGGACCAAAAGCCTCCCAATGGGGAGGTGTGATCCGAATTGGATCTAAGCAAGAAACAATTGGCTAAGTCACATTCTTTTACAAGGAATGACATGGGAAATGTTCAAGGATTTGGATAAAGAATGGAACATTTTGTTGGCATGAAGGGCCCCATATCATCATGACCTACATCCACATATTCACTCAATCAAAACCTAAGGAAAGTGATAGAACATAATTATGAAAGAAAAAGAAAAAGGCATTAAATAAATAAGGGCTTGTAGACCCTCTTGATACTCATAAAAGACATAAGGAAAAAAAATGAAAGGAGGAAAAACGAACTTGGGGAAACTGAAGATTCAAGGACGCTTGACCTTCCACCTATCCCCTCGACCTCCTATATGCTAGCTCTTGCAGATGAAGAAAGGGTTCTTTCGGGAAAAGGGAAAAAGGAGGATCTCATGGAGACTTCACTGAGAAGTATGAAGCTGAACTAGAGAGCCTGTAATCATGCCCATTACTGAATAATAAAATCCTAGCCGAATCCAATTGAATGTTGGTTTTCCCATTTGGGTTTCTAGGGTAAAATATCATCTTATGATTTCATTTATTCTACGTCATATATGTGTTCTGAAATTGGTCAGTTCAATTTCTATTAAAAAGAATATTGTTGGTAATCGATGAAATTGGGATTATAACTCTTACTAAAATGGTTATGGGTGAGCGCTAGCTAGACTTATGTTTTCTTCCTTGGTTGAAGCATTACTTGAGCTCATTTGTTTTTGGTAGTGTCCAATCCCAACTGATAATTGTTCCATACTTTATATTTTCTTCACAAATGAAATACATGGCCCTCCCCATAGATTCATTGGTAAGAATTTCCAAACATATATTTCTCTCTCCTTCTAGACGTGATTATGGTCATTTCTCTTTTGTTGAGCATTGTATGAAAGCATTACCTCTATTTCCAGTGTATCTACTTTTGGATGTTGTATTTTGAGACTCCGTCGACTTTCTCTCTTCCCTCACATTTATTTTTTTGTCCAAACTTGTGTATGAAATCTAAGCAGCGAGGAGAAAACCCCATGCACCTCTCATTCACTATCTAGTCTACATATGGAACCCAAGGCTGAGGAGAAATCCCCATGCACCTCTCATTATCTATCTAAACTTATGTAATATTTTCATGAGGAGGGAAACCCTCCATGCATTATCTCTTTGTTGTCCAAGTCTGCAGGTGGAACCCTAGCACGAGGAGAGATATTACTAACATTTCTCTTTCCCAATATCCATTTGGAATGGTCTACACTCCATCCCGGGCATTTAGATAGAACACTGGAAAATATCCATTAATACTGTAATCTTTCATGATAGTTTCAGGCGTTATACCACCAATGATCTAGGTAATTATGTTTTACTGAGGAGAGTTGGTCGTACTGAATAAATTGGTTGGAATTTGAGTTCTAGTTGATTTAGGCATACAGATAGTTCCACCACATAATACTTTGTTGAGAATAGTCCTTTGGTAGGTGGAGTCAGTTTACAATAGAACCAATGGATAATATCAATTACATGGGGGTCCATGTTGAGGAAGTGGTTGGGATATAAGCCTGCCAATTTAAGATCAATAATTGGGTTGAAAATCTCAGTATTATCACATGCCAGGAAGGTTGGACATTGCAATCTTAAGAATCAATGAATAAACCTCTTATAGGATGAACAGAATAATGGTTATCCAACACAAAAAATGCAATGGAAGTAATAAATGATTTAAGGGTTTTTCCCTTTTACATTTCTACCCTTGGATGCACATCAATGGTGGTGATTTAGTCTCATATTTCAAACTTCTTGTTATAAGAAACAAGCATCTATTAAGATGGATCCCACCTATCTAGTGGTGAAGATGGTTGCAAACTCTTTGATAGCTCAACACGATACATATAATACCATCACCTTAGATGGCCCTTTGTCTAAGGCAGTGAAAAGGGGGAAGAATAAGAGGTGAGGGACTTGTGAAAATCCCTCTTAGGACCACCCAACTTGGGTATTGTCCTCCCTCAACTTCTTGTTGGGTATGTGTTATATTCTTTTCACGACTAGATCTAGTGTTTTCTACATTGTGTCGAGCATGCAGGGAGGTTTGAGGGGGGGTTGCTAGGTCCTCCCTTCGGGGGTAGCATGGGTCCAGGGGAAGCACATTTTTCTTCCTTGGGAAAGATGTCACCTTTTTCCCCTTGTTTTCCATGTCTCCTCGATTTTTGTGTCCATTGTTGGGTGGATTTTCGGCACATGGTTTTTTGCCGATGGTTTTCTATTTTCAGTTGAGGAATTAGGGTTGTTGATTAATCCATGTCATTGGATTAGGGTTTTTCATGTCACTATATCCTATATGTATATTGTATTTTAAACAATGTATGATGTGGATGAATACATAATATGTTGGTTTTCCCGGTTTGGGTTTTCAGGGGAAAAATATCTGTGTAATGTGTGTATTTTCCATTGTATCTTTTCTGTGCTTTTACTGAAAATTTGTTTGCAGTAAATAATTGTACAAGGTTAAAATCTACATTTGGTATCAGAGCTATTATTGTCTTTAGGGGGATGTCTTTGTGGTCAAGGGTTTGTCTCGAGATTGTGATGAGCCTTGTTACAGTGGGAGATCTGCGGTATTGATTCTTCAAGTGAAGAAATGGTGAGTAGTTTGAAAATGGAGATCAAGAATTTTAATGGGAAACATTTTTAGCCGTGGAAGCTCAATATGGAAGATTTGTTGGTGGACAGAGATCAATGGATCGTGGTGGATCCAAGTACTGCACCTACAAGAACTTCAACAGATGACTGGAAAAAGTTGGATCAGAAGATTTAGAGCACAATCTGACTGTGTCTCTTAGATTTAATATTATTGAATGTGTCAGAGGAAGCTACAACCAAGGATTTATGGGATAAGTTGGGGAAGTTGTATCTGTCTAAGTCCCTAGTAAATAAACTATTCCTGAGAAATAAGTTGTATAACCTGAGGATGAGAGATGGAAACTCGGTGGCAGAGAATTCAAACTCCTTCAATACCGTGGTAAGTCAATTAGTATATGTTGAGATTAATATTTCAGATGAATATAAGTGTATCAGTTTATTGCTCTCTTTACTAGACTTGTAGGATAGTCTGGTTGTGGCCATAAGTAGTAATACAACTTCCTTGAAGTTTGATGAAGTGGTCTCATTCTTTTTGTTGTAGGAGATGATATGGAAGAACATGGAAGGACATAGCACAGATGCATTATTTGCAAGAGGACGTTCCCAGGAAAGAAATAGATCTAAGTCCTCAAATGGGAGATCTAATTCTAAGGGTAGATCTAAGTCTCCTGGAAAGTTTGTAAAGATATGCTAGAGATGTGGAAAACAAGGGCACTACAAGAAGTAGTGTAGATCCAAAGTTGAGAAAAATAAGGGATCTGAAGAAGTTCCTTCAACAGAAGAAAATACCTCCAAGGAAGAAGGAGGGGATGTGTACTTGGATTCTTCAAGCACACATGCAGATCATGAGGCATGGTTGGTTGACTCAGTTGCAAAAAAATGCACGATGCAAGGGTAAAAATGGTATTTGAAAAAGAAACCTACAGGATGGTTCGAGGAGCAATGGTGTTGTTGAAGGGAGTTAGGATTGAAACTCTATTTAAGTTGCAAGGAAGCAATATTAGTGATGGGTGTAATAGTTATATTGTTCCTGATATTTGAAAAAAAAAGGAAAAAACTCCTACCGTCTCTAGAGAAAAGGTTATGTTGTGGCGTCAAAGACTGGAGCATATCAGAGAGAAGGGTCTTCGACTAATACATGGTAAAGGTATGGTTGACGGTATGTCTGATTGCTCTGCGGATTTTGATTTCTGTGAACATTTTGTATATGGGAAGAATAATCGGGTAAGATTCCCCTCTAGTGCAATGAGGGCGGAAGGAATTTTACATCTAGTTCACAATGATGTGTTTGGACTTGTGTTAGTTCCATCATTGAGAAACTATGTATCATTTGTAGATGACTTCTTGAGGAATACTTGGATATATTTTTTCAGGAACAAATATGAAGTCTTTGACATGTTTAAAGAGTTTAAGTCTCTTGTTGAGAATCAAACAGAGAAAATAATTAAGGTGCTAAGGACAAATAATGGTGGAGAGTTATGTGGGAATGAATTTGAAGAATTTTGTAAGAAGTGCGGTATAGCAAGGCAGAAGACTACTCCATATACACCTCAATAGAATGGATTTGCATAAAGGATGAATAGGATGCTGATGGAAAAATCAAACTGCATGCTTAGTGGTGTCGGGTTAGGGAAAGAATTCTGGGCAGTGGTAGTGGGTACTACATGTTACTTGGTCAACAAATAACCCTCGTCAACATTGGATGAAAAGACTCCATGAGAGGTATGGATTGGTAAGAAAAATTCTCTCACACATCTCAAGGTATTTGGATGTGAGGCCTATGTTCATGTTCCAAAGGAAAACAAGAGTAAGCTAGATAAGAAGGATGAAAAGTGTATCTTTATTGGGTATAAACATGGTCTCAAAGGGTATAACATTTGGAACCCAGAAACCAAGAAGATTGTGTATTTATGAGATGTGGTATTTAGAGAAATAAAATATGTTTTTAAACAAGATGTCCTACCAAGTAAGGAAGACCAAGAGAAAATAGAGTTTGATTTAAAGGATGATGAATCAAACTCTATAGAAGAATATGAATAAGAAGAAGAAGATCCTCATACTCTAGTATTGAGGAGACCTATTAGGGAAAGAAGGAATCTGGAAAGGTATACTCCACCTAATTTTCATTCAAATTCCGCTTTGTATATTACCGATGATGATCCTAGAACTCTCAGGGAGGTAGTAGATTCATAGGATGGGAAACTCTAAAAAAAGGCCATGGATGAAGAAATGGTAGCCTTGGATAAGAATGAGGCTTGGGATCTAGTGGAGTTTTCAACTAGAATAAATCCCATTGGAAGAAAATGGGTATTTAAAAAGAAGTTGAATGTAGAAGGAAAAGTGGAGAAATACAAAGCTCCGTTAGTAGAAAAGGGTTATTCACAGGTTGCGGGAATTGATTTTGTGAGATTTTTTCTCCTGTTTCGAAGTTAACTTATATTAGATTTTTGTTATTTGTTGCTGTGGAATTTTATTTTTAAGTAGAATGGATGGATGTGAAGACGAATTTCCTACATGGGGATTTGGAAGAAGAAATCTATATGAAGCAACTAGAAGGATTTGTTGTGAAGGGAAAGAAGGAGTTGGCATGCAAGCTGAAAAATTCCCTATATGGTTTAAAACAATCACCAAGGATGTGGTATAAAAATTGATACTTATATGCTGGGACTTGGCTTCACAAGAAGCAAAGAGAATCACTTTGTGTATTTTAAATTAATTGGTGATAATTTGATTTATTTGGTCTCATATGTGGATGACATGATGCTGATAGGAAACAACAAGGAGATTATCCAGGATGTCAAAACTCAATTGTCCTCTAAATTTGATATGAAGGATATCAATGATACAAATTTCATTTTGGGAATGGAAATTAAAAGAGATCGGGAAAAGATGAAACTCTGGTTAAATCAGAGAAAATATGTCGAGACAATATTGCAGAGGTTTAATATCCAGGAATGTAAATCAGTCAAGGTCCCTATTTCTGCTGGTTTAAAGTTATCTGTGGATTAGTTTCCCAAGTCACATGAAGAGGAGGAGGACATGTCTCGTGTTCCATATGCGAGTGCAGTTGGAAGTTTGATGTATGCAATGGTATTTACTAGACTAGACATTGCACATACAGTGGGAGTTTTGAGTAGGTATATGTCAAAACTAGAGAAGGAGCATTGGATAAAAATAAAGAGGGTTTTTAGGTATTTGTGTGATCCATATGGATATCGATGGCCACCCACCTTTTCCAACTAGCTCAAATCAATTTTCTGACAATTTTGGCAATTTACTATTTTTAGCAGTTTTAACTTCTGGGGCCATTTTGAGGGCCTAAATGAAGGTTTTTCGGGATAGAGATCCTCAATGATAACCAAAGGCATGATTGAGCCCCAAAAATGAATCTCCTCGACAATACCTTTCCAACAGGCTATCACATGCCTAAAATGGAGATCATATGCAAAAGTTACAACCCCGGGAAGTTGATGTACTAACTTACCCAAACGAGGCCCACATGAATTTTGGTGCTTCATCTCCTAGGGTTAGGTTTCTGGATGTTTAGGGTTTTGGCATTATTTTTTATTGTAAAAAGGCCTTCAAAGACTCATTTTAATCTTCTTCTTGTGAATGCACGCAACTACCACATCTCTTCTTAGAGATAAGCCACCACCATTCCAACAAGCTTGTTTCCACTGCATTTTACAGTTTCGACTTATTTCGTTATTGAATAGAAAACCAGTTTGACTGTATCTCTGTTATTTTGTGTTAAGAACCTATTAATAATCTGTTTCATTTCATTATGCTCATAAATTCCATATCAATGGTATCAGAGTGGTCTGCTCCTTGTCGTCTTAATGCATGTCCCCAACAAGGTCGAAGTACAAAGAGTTGAGTCTCGAGCTTGTTTCTCTCGAGGACATAAGCTCTCACACTCCCAAGTGACCTCTCATGGTAGGAGAAAAAAAATATGATGGGATAGGATATCATTTCAAACTATTGGTTGAGGAAGCCATCACGCAACAGAGGAGCGAGATGATGGATAGTTTCACGCAAATCCTTCGGCGACTACCAAAAGGCGACGCATCTTCGTCGAACGGAGGAGACACCCCCTTCAAGATACAAATAAACTTTGATATTCCTATATTTGAAGTTTATATAGACGCATATGCTATAGACAAGTGGTTGAATCTACTAGAAGCGAATTTTTCTATCCATAACTTTTTGAATAGAGAAAAGATTACTTTTGCGCTCCTCAAATCCGTTCCCCATGTCAAAGATTGGTGGGAAACTTTCTGTGAGAAAAATGAAACAGAGGAAACCACATTATTTTTAGTCATGACCACCTGGAAATCCTTCAGGGATGCTATTAAGGAACAATACTACCCTATCAGAAGTTATGATGACCTGTATACCAAATGGACCACACTACGGCAAGAAAGAACCAAGCAGTGCCAGATTTCACAAATATTTTCCATACCTTGTGCACCAAGCTGGGTATCAAAGATTCAGAGTGACATCTGGTGATCAAGTATCGTAGTGCTCTGCATAGATACATCCAAACTGAAATGGAATTTTTGGACATCTCATCCTTGGGCACGACCTACCGATATGCCATCAAAATCGAGCAGAAGCTCAAACAAAAGATGTGACAATTTGGGCCTGGGAACCCCGCACAACAAAAGCCAGGAAAGGGTGGACCCAACCCATAGAATAAAGGATAGAGTAAAGATGGATAGTATCAGGACAACCAGTCCAATTCGCAAGGAAAGAAGGACACCAAAAAGACAAAGAAAGATGCCGGGAAGTGGTGCGACTTCCATAAGAGCCCTTGGCATAACACTACTGACTGCCACTCAAAACAGTCGCTGGTGGTTGAATTCAAAGCCTCTGAATCATATACAAATTCTGACTCTGAGCCAGAACTAGAAAGGGTAAGACGAATCATTGACGTAGAACCCAGTGCCACTGTTGCTACCACCAAGCTCCAGCCTGGTGAACTAGACGAGCCAGAATAAGGAGAGCACCTTTTCCATTCATAGATGTGGGTAAAGGGCACCCAGATACACTTCATCGTTGATAGCAGTAGCTAGAAGAACCTCATCTTAGCAGAGGTCATCAAGCAACTAGCCCTGCCAACAACACCACACCCACATCCCTACACCATTGAATGGCTCCACCAAGGAAGCGATCTCTGCATCAGCCAACAGTGTCGACTGTTGTACGACATCAAGCCCTTCAAAGACAAGGTATTGTGTGATGTTATTTTGGGCCAAAATTATTTATGGAAACTTCATGTTGTATATGAGTCTAGGCCTCGTAGTGTTATTATTACTTTCAACAGGAAATTGTACAGGATACCCAAGGCAGTCCAACCTAGTGCTATTTCCTTGATCTTTGCTAAGCAATGCAGGAAGGTCATCTCTTAGACGGGGAAGTTTGTCTTCTTCGTGATTCACTCTCAGAATAAGTGAAAGATCACAACCACATCCAAGGTCTCTACGACCGACCTCTCCACACATCAAAAGAAAGTAGATAAGGTCATGGAAGAATACTCGGATAAATTCTTCTCACCTATAAGGGTACCTCTGCACTTCCAGGTCAAGCACCCCATCGATCTGACCCCAGGTGCACCACTTCTCAATGGGCTAGTCTATCACCGCTCTTTATTAGAGTATGAGGAGATCAAGCGACAGATCCAAGAAATGCTCCATAAGGGGCACACCCATCCTAGCTCATCACCTTACGGGAGTCCAATTGTGCCGGTACAGAAGAAAGATGGAACTTGGTGACTCTGTATTGATTACTGGGCTCTGAATAAAATCACAGTCAGAAATCGGTACCCGATTCCCTGAATCGACGACCTCCTTGATCAAATCATGGGAGCTAAATACTTCAGTAAGATTCATCTGAAGTTTGGCTACCACCAGGTCCCGATAGAACAGAAAGATGTCTGGAAGACCACCTTCAAGTCAAAGGAAGGCCTTTTTGAATGGTTGGTCATGCCCTTTGGTTTGACAAATGCTCCAACCACTTTCATGAGGATTATGGACGATATACTACGACCATTCACCAATACTTTTGTAGTGGTGTATCTGGATGACATTCTAATTTACAACAAGACTTGGGCCAAACACTTGCAACATATTCAACAGGTTCTGCACACCCTGCAGTAGCACAAGCTATACGCCAACTTGGAAAAATTCTCCTTCGGCATGGACAGGGTCCATTATCTGGGCTACATCATTGAGTAGCATGGCGTACATGTGGATCCAACCAAGATCCAAGTCATCTGTGACTGGCCAGCCCCAACAACATTCACTGATCTTTGGAGCTTCTTGGGCCTTGCCAATTTCTACCACAGGTTCGTGTTGGGATTGTCCCATATTGCATGGGCCCTCAGCCAAATAAACAGGGGTGGTGGTAAGGTGAAATTTTCATGGGGTCGATCCCAACAATAAGCGTTCGATGATTTGAAGTAGCGCTTGTGCTCAACCACAGTACTTTCACTACCAGACCTGCAACATACCTTTGAGATCGTGCAAGATACCAGATATATAAAAGATGCAGAACAGAAACAAAATGCTAGAAATGACAGAATAATAGTAAAATATCCAGCATAATCTTCACAATACACAGAAATGATATACAAAATAGCAATAGAAATAACACTTTGAATCAGATAGCAATGTTCACAGGCCTCTTCGAGGGGGCAACCT
>JZKD02S1159069.1:287106-324865 GCA_000966675.3 Picea glauca | reverse complement strand
GTGAATCAGTTGTTATTGTGCTTAAACAATTTTAAGTCTATTAATACATTATTAATCTTTCTTCAAGTGATCATCAACATTATATAGCATATGGAAAATAAAAGAAATGAGAATCAATCACACATAAGGTATACACAGAGACAAATTTTCATGAGGAAACCCATAAAGGGAGAAAACCTCTTCTTCTCTGAAATGATAGGCAGTCTTTTAAGTTCTGTACATCATCTATAATTGAGCACCAACTCAATGTGATCAGGCTGCTACCTCTGTTTTGCAAGCTACAACTTGTTTGAGAGAACCGACTCTCTTGTTTCTCTAGCACCCACTAGAAGGAAGCACCAACTCCCCTAATGTTCCAGCACCAACTGGATGGAAGCACCAACTTCCAGTTACACAGGCTCCAACCTGTATAACAGAGAATACTTGTTCTCCCTTGCACCACCCTGCCACCCTGGTTTCTCTGGCTGCAACCAGATGGAAGCTACAACTCCCTATGTTCAATCTCCCACTTGAAACTCTAAGGACAACAGTCCTCTCTAGCACCTCCCAAACACCCTGGAATATAAATGAATAATTAAACAACCAACTACACAGATAAATCGATTCTTACCACTTCTTCTCTATTCTGTAAATCTGGTCTTCTTCTAACTGTTCTGCAATTCTTCTTTTCCTTTGTCTGTTCTACAATTCTGCTCTTCTTCAACTTGTTCTGTCATTTTGATCTGCTTCAAGTCTTTTCCTCATCTGTTACTCTTCTTTGATTTTTATCTCACACTGTGCATATTTTCAGTCTCACACTGCGCATCCTGTGATTTCCCCTTTCTTACAGTTTAATTCATTTTTCGTCCAGAACAACCAAACAAACAGAGTCTGTATCTTTTTATTTTATGCACCACCCCCACAACAGTTACACTTCACATCTTTTTAGGCAAAATAAAAACCATCTAAGCAACTGAAACGCTAACCGATCAAGAATCATGACTCTGTTTAGCTAACAGATTTGTAATTGATCAATTAACTATGAGATGGAACAATAGCCCTCCGATCATATTCAAACTCACTTGAACCGTTGGATTAAGAATAAAGAATCTTGTGCCTGTTTCTCCATTTCGTAATTTGACATTTTGGGATCCCTATGGTGAAGCTTAGCACCTCTATCTTCTTCCTCCATCTTCCATCGATGTGCCCAATGGCTGTGACCACACACTTATGCATAAATCACTTTCGCGCTTTCGCATTTCGTGAATCTGGAGATGAGGCATCTCGACTCTCCAAGTCACGATCCTCGAAACTCCAAAATTGAGCTTATCTTAACTGATTCCTTCCCTTCTCGTGACCACTGGTGGTGACCATAAGATGTGCCAAAAAGGTGCTTCATATTTCGTGAGTTTCCACACCATGCTCCATTGACTCCAAGTCAGCGAAATTCCAATCGCTTGCCACTTGTCCTATGATTCGATGGTTCATATTTGATCTTGATTCAACAGCTCAGATCATATTACGATTTCAGCATTCTTGTGGTTATGTTTCTTGCCTCTCCAAGTCGCGATTCACGAAACTCCGAAATGGAGTCGGATCAACGGTTCAGATCACACCTTGATCTGACGATTGCGATTAAATCATGATTTTGCATATCGCGATTTCGGTGGTTATGTTTCTTGCCTCTCCAAGTTGCGATAGGATAATCTTCGAGATGGAGCTTAGATCAATGGTCCACGTTCTTGGTGATCTGACGGTCCTAATCTTTTCGCGATATCGCATCTCGCTGTTCCTTAGATGGAGGTTCTCGTCACTCCAAGTCGCGATAGGTGAGACTCTGAGATGAAGCTGGATCAACGGTCCAGAACAAACCTCGATCTGACGGCTAAGATAGTTTTGTGATTTCGCATATCACGAATTCGAGAGGTTAGGGAATCCTGTTCCTTTGACTTTCTAGTCAGCGAAATGATGATCTTTCGCCATGTGCCCTGCCTGAAGATGGACGGTCCTCCTTCTTTCGAGATTTTGTGAGCCCGCTTCTCCTTGCACTTTAATGAACGTGCAGGTTCTCCTTGATCCAACGATGGTCATAACTTATGCTCAGATCTGATGCTTGAGATCTGTCCTCCTATTCTACGAGTTCTTCTTGTCTACAATAAGATCTAATGGTCCTCCTTCTTTTAGAAATTAAAATGGGATCCAACGATCATAAATGCTGCTTCTCCTCCTGATCTTACTTTGTTCCGCTTACTCTGATTTTGCCATCGATGATCTGCCAACAATCCTCTGCACTATCTCTTCTGAGCTTATTCGAATCTTCTCTGCAGCGTCTTCTCATAATGCCCATCTACTACATACTTTCTGTACTCATGCCATCTTCATTGTTGTACTTTCCATCAATGACAAGTATACAAGCATGTGCTGTCTGTTAAATATTTGCCAACAAAGTAGTCTCAAGACTTTTAAAGGTTGAGTTCTAGGATCTGAAAATTGCAATTCTAGCCCTTCAGTAGGTTTCTATGGTTATGGGAAAAATGTAACTGGATACAAACTAAATTTTACTAGGATTTTGGGTGGACTGACGAAAAATTCAAAACTTTAAGCATGTATTAATTATAAATTTTAATTTGGTTAATCACATGTAATGCTACCATATAATTATGAAGGTTCTCCCTATTAGGATCACACCTCTTATCTCACAACTATTCTACCTAGTATAAAATTAGTGAGCTTGCGTACACCACTTCCTTAGAATGATGAGTGCCCCATGCAACTTAGAGAAGGAGGGGTTAGATTCTTCTCTTCACTAGTGCTTTTGGGATATTAAATCCACTTGGATGGAAGAAGGATACCTATGCAAAGGAAGAGGCTCAATACCCCTCTAAGGGATTTTAGTTGAGATTACCCAAGTAGAGAAATATTCTTATTCAAGCTAAGGTATTCAACGTTCTTAACTGTGAGATTTACCAACAAGAATGATTTGAAACAAATGAGATTACTTAGTCGATACAAGGAAGATAAATTCCCAGGAGCCCCTGATGAGGATTACCTAGTTTTGACTCCTAGTGCTCTAGAAGTTTAAATTGAGAAAATGAAAAGACCAAGCCACCCACATGGTGAGATCATGTATTACTTTCAAAAGTGTGTCTCTTGGTGTTATAGCAATATTTGACTCACCCTATGCAATCTTGCACAAAAGGAATTTTTCCATTTCCCCATGTAGAATTTTAATCCCTTTTTGCAAATCCCAGAGCTAAAAATAAAATTTTTCCACATATACGCACCTTGCCTACTATACAACATGCGTATACGTAGGTTGCACAACTACAACCTGTGTACATCGGGAAATGTGCCCAAAAATGAAAAATGGTGTCGGGTTTCCATGTCACGATAGGAGATCAATAATCCTTGGCCTTCCATATACTGGAAACTTTCTGAATCAGCCCTTCAGTTCCACTTGAAGGCTATAAATGGGCCAATTCCGAGCTATGGAAAAGAGAGAGAAATAATTCAAATTTGAGAGCAAAGTTACTCTGGAGGAATCATTCACTTCACATTGAGTTTGCATCCCTTTATCGTTTAAGTCTGAACACAGTGTTCAGCCCCCAAGATCTTCCCTTATTGATTGAGAACTTCATTGTATCTCTTATATGAGCTTTCCTTTGGTTGAGGATTGAAGTGGTGGAGGCCCAGCTGGAAGGAACTTAGTTTCTCGGTTCTGAATTGTGCCGACATGGAAGTCTGTAACTTATTCACTTCTGCTAATTATATCTTATTAGAAATATTCTTTTCTCATCCAATTGATATCTTGAAAATATTTGAATTATTATTCCATGGGTGTATTTGTTATGAATGTTAATGGATTATTCTATTGAATGTGCTAATATCATATATTACCACCATATGCTTGCATTGCTTGTTTGTTCAGGACTAGTTGCAAGTGTATTTCTTTGGGTCAAGTGCTCAACGATGGACTTCATGGAACATATGGATGATGTAGGACTTCATCTTCTCTTGATAACATATTTTTTTATATGGCATACTTAAGAATATATTTGATTTCTGCAGTCATTTTCGTCTGTTGTGGTTTACCCCTAGCCATAGAGAGATTTTCCTTGTAACAGAATTGGTGACCATACTGGGGAATGAATCTTCTTTTTTCGGGGTTTGGATTGTTTTTCTCCTTAGATTTCTCTCTTTCATATTGAGTTTCTTATCGTATGATTTCTTGATAGCCTCTGTTCACTCAGGGTCTAAGTCTTTCATCCTTCTCCTTAGTCTAGTTGGTTTTTTACACTTATATGCGGGTTTTTGCTTGACAATCGTGTACATATGTGTGCTGTCCTTTTGCAAGCTGCGTACATATGTGCTTTTCCCTTGAAAAATCACGTACATCAACCTTTTTTTCTTGATTGTTGGGTTTGGTGGTTGTTGGGTAGGTTTCAATGATTACTGAGTCTTCTTGAGTCCCTGTAGTGACTATTAAGTGTATGTGGAGTGGCATGAAACCTCTCTTTGGTTTAATTTTTGGGCGGTGCCTTTCTCATCATTTTTTCATTTTGATTGTCCTTGTACATTGGGCTGGGTGTTTTTCTCCTTGGTTTCCTACTTGAGTTGTCTCTGTCTATACACAGTAGAGTCTTTATATCAAGTTGTTTTTCAGTCCTTGCATTTTCATTTCTCTTATATTGAAAATGCAAAAAAAAATAGTCATTTTACATTGATTGACATTTTGATCTTTTGAGTCTTTGTCATTTGTCTTAGTGCATGCAAATAAATATTGCATTTTTATTTAGAATTGCAGAATTGAATTGAAAATTTCATTTTTAGGAAGCATATCATTCATTGGAAATTGAAGTTAGGACTTTGCATTGTTTTCATATTCATTTACTTTACTTGCCGAGTCATAACATCACTAGTTTCACGACCACACATTTTTGAGTAAGCAAGGTGTTACCCATGATTTTGGTCGTCATAATGATCTATTGATGATGGTCTACTCAGGCTCTTCATTGGAACTTTCTCTTGAGAGAAGTTACCTTCATCTCTTTCCATAAATCACAGTTTTGAGGAAGGTTCGCAGGCTGCTAATACATTTGCCTGCGAGAATGCATGATTCTCGCAGGCTGCTTTAAGCCAGGGTGCGAGAAGTTCGCACTGTGTCTAACTACTAGGGTGTGAACTCTTTATAAAGAAGAGAAAAAGATGAATTCTCAAAGCTTCTAGAAGGGAATCTTCTATAAGGATGAGATGGCATTCTAATGGTTATCTAAGTACTGGATTTCTTGATATTTTGGGATCATTCTTATCCAAGTAACTAATTCATTCTCTCCTATATATTGAGGGGGATTCTCATGGAAAAGGTTAGAAGCAAACAAGCAAGAGATTTATTGGAGAATTAGTGAAAGACTTTGTGAAGGACTGAAGCTACAGCAGCTAGAGAACTCCAGCAAGTTTATCAAAGGTGGTTGATCTTCTTCATGCAAGTGAGCAAGTGTGTGTGTCAGAGATAAGGGCCATTGAAAGGAAGTTTGCAACATCAAGGCTTAGGTTGTAAGATTTACTTTCCATCAATATAATACAGTAATGTGTCCCTTTCCCATAAAGTTAGTTCCACTTTATTGTATAACTCCTTGATCATATACATAGATTGACTGTTGAATAGATTGTGTTTTCTTCACTTTGGTTGGTTTGTATTGTTTTGATCTTGATTGTACGAGAGCACTGGAGCGAATCAGGAGCAACAAAGACCAAAGGAAGCGATCATAAGGTATGTTCTTTGATCGTATCTTCTAGTATATTCAATAGTTAAAATCTAGGGAAAGAGTATCATTCTGTCTTGATTTGTTCTATATCCAGGTGGATCTAGGGAGATCGGTTTGTGTTTGCACTCACGTATTTATCCAATAACAAAATTGGCGACTCCACTGGGGAAATTTTCCCATTTTCTTTGTAGCCTTTTCCATTTTTCTGTGGCCATTTTCTCTAGTTTCTTTTTTCTCCTGCCCTATCAGTCTCCGAGTCTTCAGGATATCCTAATAGACCCTTTGAGTCCAGAAGCCTTTTTGAATTTTACTTCATTTTTCAAATTTTTGGATATGTTCAGGAATTCTCGCACTGCACCTCATTGTAGCCTGTGAGAATTGAGAGGGTTCGCACCCTACATATAGGGTTCAGTGAAAGAACCTAGCACCTTGCTAAAAGGTCACCTGTAAGAATCATAGATTCTCGCACTGTGTAATACTGCTTGCTTGCGAACAAGATTTTTTCAAAATTTTGAAATTGAGTTTTGGTTTTTCCAATTGCTTAGATCAGTTGATTTACCTCTTATGAGTTTCTTGGACTATTGATTGATATATTTCTTGCTTTAGTTTGCATGCGTGAATAGTTTTAGGGTTTCAAGGTTTTTCTTGTCCTTTGTATCTTGACTTTCGTTTCTTGACTCTTATTGGCAAGATCATTCTCTCTGACTTCAAGAGATGAATGTGTTTGATTGGTTAAGAACCAGTGATTGGTTGAGAGTTAAGTGCTTGATTTTTCTCATTTGCTTACGGTTTGAAAAGTCATTTTTCCTTTTGCATTTGAGAAGCTTACCTTCGTTTGCTCTTTATTTTTGCTTTCATTGAAAGAGTTGATTGGGTTGTTATTGCTTGATTCTTTATGATTTGATTTTCTTCTCTCTCATTGATATAGTAAGAGTTCTTTTTGGAAAGTGAACAACAAGCTTTTCTTTCAAAAAATTGTTTTTGTCTTTTAGAAAACATTGAAAATCAAATTTCGTGATTGTTGAAGTATTGAAAAATGAAATATAGAGAATTGTCATTTCATCCGTGATTGTTTGCGTTTGACATTTGAAAGGAAATTTTGCATTATAGATTGTGGTTGATCTAGCAAATTTTCTCTCTCCCATAACTAGGATTCATACAACACGAGTTTCACTTCCGTTACCTTTGAGTAAACAACAACTCTTAACAACATTGCGTAATCATAAAATTTATCTAGTAACTCTTTTCTAGGGCTCTTTTACACCAACATTTAGCTAGGCTAGTGCTTTGGAGTAGGAAGAGAGATACACTCTCCAAAAGCTCAAAACACACAATAGCATCTTGAGTTAGGGAGTGTTAAATTCCATTTGCAACATATTGTCCTAGGAAGCCCTTCTAACACAAGGGTCAAGCTCTAGGTCGCATTGATGTTGGCAGAGTTACTCACCCTGCTTTGTTGACATCAGTGTAGAGATTGCACGTATTACGGGGGTCACTCGAAGGTATACCCACAATGATGAGTGGAAGCCTTTTGAGTTGATTTCGGGCTAGATACCCTGCCCTTGCGTGTGGATCGGACTGTCGACTGTTCCCCCAGGATTTACTGTTGTTTGTGGTGACCTTAGTGGCCCATCTCTCTAGGTTCTTACCCAAGGTGACTGTGAAGGGGAAAGTTTTCACGGTACCTGGAATTGACGTTGATCAAACTCACTCGTGCTCCTTGGAGGGTATACCCACGATTATGTGTGGGAGCTTGCACTAAGGTGTAAGTCTGTTAAGCAGGTTGTCAGCGTAACTTTTCACCCTAGCACCGCCCCTTCTTGTCTCGTTGTTGCGACGTTGGATTTCATCACCAACTAGTGGCTTCGAAATTAGAAGGTCTTGTTTGCCTGGTGATTGTTTCCTAGATTTTGTTTACTAGCGCATGTTGTTTTTTTCTCGAAGTCGGCCATAGGAGTTTCTTCGTGGAGCTTGTCACTCGTTTACAATAGCTCCCCCACGTTGTTCACGTAGAATGCAGGGTTTATCTCCAGAGCATCTGGACGAGTCACAACCCTTGCCTACAGTTACACCTGAGGACTCTCCTCAGCACGGTGAAGCCGCAGTTGTTACCACACCCCAAGTGGAATCAACTGAAGCTCTAGAACCTTTTCGAATTACTAATACTAGAGAGGAATATCGAATTTGTCGTGGTGAATGACCTTTTGTGTGATTAAATTCTTCTGGAGACGTAGTTGTTACCTCTTCTGGATCACCCATTGGGCCTTTTCCCTGTGTAGAAGGCCAAGATCCTTTTTGGTCTGCCGGTGATTTCCGTAGGAATATTTTTAGTCCTGGTTCGCCTGTGGTCTTCGAAATCAACCCTCCGGTGTTTTCTGAGACAAAGACTGTACCGGTGAATACTACTTATCACTTTACTCTCCTTGCTGAGATGGCCCATCTTGTGAACACTACGAGTGTCCCAACCGGGTTCACTACATCTGGTCTTCCTCCTATCAACACCCAGCGAACGCCCAATGTCACTCTGACTCTACCCCTCGGATACCATGCGTTGAATGCTTTGTTGAATGCTTCTATTCCAACACCTCCGCAAACCCCATCTGGTACTCCTGGTGGTCCTTCTAGGCACCCTATTCTCGGTTTTATTCCGACACTCCCTCAATTTCCTTTTGGCAATCCTAATCCTAGTGGCACTATACCCACCATTGCACCAAACTTGCAGAGTCCCATTGGTGGACAAGGTGGTATGATTCCATTTCCTTTTACCAGACACAATACAATTACTACAAGCCTACGATTGGCACACAACTTCCGGTTGGAACTCCACCTATGATAGGGGGACCAACCCTACCTTTTGGACAAAATATACCTCCTGCTTTGGCCCAGTATTGGAATCAGATGCTACAAAATATTCCTCAAACGACTGGGGGGAAACAACCTGTCCCTACTATAGGCCAACCATATCCAGGTATACCTAATCCTATTTGGGGTCGGGGTCAAAATGCTCAACCTCAGGTCCCTACTCAAACTCAAGGTTACAATCCTTGGAACTACTATCCTCTCCAGCCACCACCGAATTAGCCAGGGTATTCCCACTATGGGAAAACTGCGTATGGGCCTACTGGTTTGCCAACAAGGCTTCCACCCCAAAGTCACCAGTACCCGCAGGTGAATCGACAATTACCCTTTCTTGCTACTTTGGATTTGTCAGATTTGTCTCAGATTTTAAATGATCCTATTCGTCACTCTCCCCAATGGCCTGTTATTCCAACCAAGCTTCCATGGGACATTCCTAAATTTGACGGCAAAGTGGGAGAGGACCCAAACAATCACGTTATGAATTTTCACCTATGGTGTTCATCCAATTCGTTGATGGATGATTCTATTTGTCTACGTCTTTTTCAACGAACCCTTATAGGTTCTGCTACGAAGTGGTATATTGAATTGCCACGAGGTTTCTTCTATGATTTCAATACCCTAGCTATGGATTTTCTTACACATTACCAGTTACCGATCCATTATGATACTGGAACTGAGATTTTGACTTCCTTCAAACAGACTAAATGCACTAATATATTGGATCATATCCATGAGTGGAGAAGGAGACGACGTCTTATCAAACTTGAACTCCCCGATCAGTTACTGGAAGAATGGTTTAAAAAATCCTTTGTGAACGAAATTAGTAAAGACATTGCCATGGGTGGCATTGTCATGGAAGAGCAGGCTATAAGTCGTGCTCAATATCTTGATCTCGTTTATTCACAAACATGAACACTCTATGATTTATTACCTGAGTTACCTCGTCCTGGTACTTCCAACACTTCAACATCTGAGGTGAATGACATTCAATCTACCCCGACCGGTAAAAATAAATCAAATAAAGGGAGAGGCAAGAATAAGGAGGGAAAAAATAATAATCAAACCGAGCAGACTAAAACTCCTCCTGTTGAAGATCGGGATAAACGCAAACCATGATACCCTTTCCTTATCTATGGTGATGATCACTACACGAATGATTGTACATGACATGCCAAGGTCACTAAGTTCCTTCAAGGAACACCCAAACCATCTACAACGGCAGTCTTGTCCCAACCCTTCCCGTCTCAACAACAGGCTCAGTTGGTCATCCATGACCAACCATCTACTTCTACGACATCATATGTTTTGATGTGTACTGGTGATTCTAAGCCAAATAATTTTGCACTCACAACTAGAGCCAAAGATTATTCTCCATCTAAGGAGAAGGTTGATGATTTACCTCCTACTTTGGTACAGCCCTCTCCATCAACTCCACCTACAAATGGTCCTCTTCATCTCGAACGACCGAGCCTTGATACAGTTCTGCGACCCCCCCCTAAGGGTGTTGTTTGGAAATCGGATTTCAATCCTCATGCTCGTGTAGCCCAGAACTACAACATTGTTGAAGATCTGGCCCAGGCACCTTCAGTGATGTCAGCCCTTGAAGTCCTTCAGTATTGTCCTGCACAACAGAAGGCACTGTTGAAATCTATAGGTGGAATTGATCCAACTGATACGAATTTAATAGTCTTTGACTTGGATGATCATATTCCAAGATTACCCCCTCAACTTGTGTTCCAGATACAAGTTGTTGTCTCTGACAAGAACATTTGTCGAACTGTTATCGATGAGGGTGCCTCTATGTGTGTAATGTCTTTTGCTTGTTGGAAAGCCATTGGCTCTCCTCCTTTAAATGAATCACAAAATACTTTGAAGGCCTTCAATGGCTCTAGTTTTAAGCCTTACGGTGTTCTTCCATTGTTTCCCATTACACTAGAAGGTAAGACGGTCCAAGTTGAAGTGGAAGTCTTCGATGCTCCCCTTGATTATAATCTTCTGCTTGGTTGTAGCTGGATAGATTCCATGCATGCAGTTGTGTCAACACTTTTCCATGTAGTACGTTTTCCTCATCAAGGAAAGGTAGTTACTGTTGACCAACTTGCCTTCTTCAATTCTGATACTCACACTGGCAACGTCCCGTTTATAGCTAAAACCCCGCCGAGTTATGAGAATGTCGGTGTAGGAATTTTAAAGGACTCTTCGTTAATGTGTACTTTCCCCATTCTGCCACCCAATGTTCCACGCCCATTAGTTGCTTCTATCAACATGATCTCTGTCGTGCCTCATGAACTTCCTGCGTCACATGACCCTTGGATTGTCCCTGACCCTGGAGATCATTTTCGTTTCGACGACATCATGCCATTAAGTCCGGTTGAGTCTGCTTATCAGGATATTCAATCAGCAACACCTTCTACCCCCTCTCTTGATGAGTTGTCTCCCGATCCTTTTCATGTTATCTTTCCCACTGACGCGATGATCATGTCCGTCATGGAGGATACCCCTTGGGATGATGGACATCATCATTCCATACTCTTTCTGGAACAACACACTCTTGAGAACTGCCAACGGATTTCGACTCCGTCGACCGTTGTTGTCATATCGACTATTCCCGGATCTTCACATGATGTGTTTGTCGAAGGGAACCTCAGTAATATCTCTCCCACGATTCCTATTGACATATCAGTTAAACCTGGGATAGTTGAAAATGTTCACATTGGAGCTTCGTGTTCTCCCGATGAAATTGTCACCTATACGTCTTTGTTCAAAGAATTTCGTGACATCTTCGCCTGGAGTTACGAAGAGATGCCAGGTATCGACCCTGCAATTGTTGTACATGAGATAAAGACATACCCCGGAGCTAAACCAGTCTGGCAGCGCCTTCGTCTAGTCCACCCACGTAAAGCAGCGACTATCAAGCTTGAGGTTGAAAAACTTCTCAAAGCCAGCTTTATTTATCCCGTGGCTCTGACAGAATGGGTTTCTAACCCTATACCGATTGATAATAAAGGTGGTAGTATTCGTGTATGTGTTGATTATAGGGATATTAACAAAGCCTGTCCAAAAGACAACTTTCCAACCCCTTTCGTCAACCAGATTGTCGATGACTGTGCCGGAAGTGAAATCTTTTCTCTCATGGATGGATTCTTCGTCTATAATCAAATTAACATCGCTCCCAAGGACCAACATAAAACCAATTTTATTTGTCCTTGGGGTACTTTTGCCTATAGGAAACTTCCCTTCGGTCTTAAGAACGCTGGTGTGACATTTCAACGTGCTATGTCTTATGCTTTTCATGATATAAAGCATATTGTTCAACCCTATTTGGACGATTCACCAGCTCATTCTTTGCACCGAGTTGATCACCCCACTCATCTCCGAGCCATTTTCGTTCATTGTCGGTTCTATCGTATTCGTTTAAATCCTCATAAATGCATTTTTTTCATAGAATCCAGACGTCTTCTAGGTTTCATCATTTCACGTCAAGGGATTTGGGTAGATCCTCTTAAGGTTGAGGCGATTCTTACTCTCCCTCCTCCTTCTACACTGCACCAATTGAAAATTTTGCAGGGGAAAGCAAACTTTTTTCGTCATTTCATCCCTAATTATGCCAAAATTACTCGTGGTTTTACTCGGCTACTAAAGAAAGGTTCAGAGTTCGTCTGGGATACCATTGCCAACAATGCTTTTGAGGCTTTGAAGTTGTCCCTCACGCGAGATCCACTTCTCTTTCCTCCTGATTATAGTCATGATTATTTTCTTTATCTTGCTGCCTCGGAGTATACCATTGGCATGGTTCTCATCCAAGAGGATGATGCGCACGATGAACATGTTATTATTTTCTTAAGTCGAAGTCTCACATCAACTGAAATCAAGTATCAACATGTTGAAAAACTGGCCTTGGCTACCGTTCAAGCTGTTCAACGCTTCCGACATTATATTCTCTCAAGGAAAACTACAGTGATTTCTCATTGCAACCCTATGCAACACATTTTGACACGTCATTTGATAGGGGGAAAATACTCCAAATGGATTGTCATACTCCAGGAGTTTGACTTGGAATTCGATCATGCCACGTCTAAGAAATCCTTAGTTTTTGCTGAGTTGATATGTGATTTTCCTCATTCTGCCATGGAAAATGTAGCAGTAGATTCATTACCTGATGAATCTCTTTTCCTTATTAGTACTGGAGATCTTTGGAATGGATATATCATTATATATATCCAAACCCAGACCTTCTAGACTGCTTTGTCTAGTACTAAATGACGTCGCATTCGCTATCAAGCTCGTCAATACATTATCCTCGGAGATACTCTTTACAGTCAAGGAATTGACACTGTTTTTCGACATTGTCTGATGTTTGACGAAGCCGAGAAAGCTCTGAATGACTGCCATTCCGGAGCATGTGGTGGTCATATGTCTAGGTATGCTACTGTCCATAAGATCTTACGCGCATGGTATTTTTGGCCTTCCTTGTTCAACGACTGCATTACTGCCGTTCAGAAATGCCATGCTTGCCAGACCTATAATCAAAAAATTCGGTCACATCCTTCTCCTCTTCATCCTGTGGTCTCAGTTGGTCCTTTTTCAAAATGGGGCATTGATTTCATGACATGTCACCCTCACTCGGCCGGGGGGCATGGTTACATCATTGTAGTTGTTGATTATTTTACAAAATGGGCCGAGGTGATGCCAACATTCGATAATACTGGAAAGACTGCAATGTTGTTTCTTTTTAACCATGTCATAGCCCGTTTTGGTGTTTCCCAAGCTATCGTCACTGATCACGGTAATCATTTTAGGAATTTTATGATGTCTGAACTTACGGAAAAGTTGGGTCTTCGTCATGATAACTCAACGCCCTATTATCCACAAGCTAATGGCCAGGTGGAAGCAATCAACAAAGTTATTATAACTATGCTTCGACGGATGATAGGAATTCATAAAATGAGTTGGCACATGATGTTGTTTTTGTCATTGTGGGCATATCGGACATCTGTCAAATCCGCTACTGGTTTTACGCCCTTTCGATTAGTCTATGGTGTGGAAGCCATTCTTCCTATAGAATGTGAGATACCCTCTCTGAAGCTAGCCGTCAAACTTTTACCCAATACTTTTGCTGAGGAAGAGCGTCTATTGTATTTGATGCGATTAGACGAAACTCGATGTGACGCCACTCTAGTAATAGAATCCCAGAAGAAACATGTCAAGGTGCAGTATGACAAGCATGTCAAGCCTCACGTTTTCTCTGAAGGTGATCTTGTTCTTCTTTATGAACATGATCGAGATACGTTAGGAGATGAGAAATTTGAACCAATGTGGCGAGGTCCTTATATTGTTCACCGAGTTTTGGAAAAAGGAGCATATGAGCTGGTCATTTATGATGGTATCCCTTTGAGTGAACCTAGGAATGGGTTGTACTTGAAGAAGTACTATGCATAAATCATTTGTGCACAAGTACTTGTATTTTATGTATCATACTTTGTGTGTGTTACTTTAGTTTGGTTTTGACGTTATCTGGTCTCTGCCCTTATGTGACATTGTGTTTTATTGCCAGATGTCAGAGTCTTCGCTACCCTATATTGGCTTTGCTGATGGTACTAGCCATAGTACTCGGAACCTAGCTTCCGCTGCATGGGAAATCTATGCCACAAAAAATGAACTTATATCTTTACAAGGTGTATGTCTTGGCCGTGCAACCAACAACATCGCAGAGTATAACACCGTTATTGAATTATTGGTTCATTCTATCTCACTCGGAATTCGTCATTTGGTTGTGCAACTTGACTGACAGCTTGTAGTATTACAACTAAGTAATATCTACTCTATTCGAAATCCTACTCTGTTACAGGTATATTTGCGGATTCGCCTCTTGGAATGGTATTTTGATCACATTGAATATCAACATATTCCTAGATGTCTTAATACATTAACAGATGCATTGGCTAATTATGTATTGGATAGACATTTGAACCATTTATAAATCAAATACATTAAAATTCACACAATATAAAGTAAACAGGTAGAAGCCATTTGTATATATAACGATCAAAAGAGTTTTTTACAAAAGTTTGTCCAAAGACCAAAATATCAAAAATGAAAGCCTATAGCTTCTACAAAGTGATGTCATGGATGACGTTCACAGTAACACACAACTACTCTAGCAACCCTACGGAGCAGTCGACCCATAGCTGCTGATACCCCTACAGTGTGACGCTGATTGCATCGTGGAACCTCTTCCAGAGTCATATCTGAAATGTCTGCTGTCAGGCCCTCTAGATTCTGTTCCACCACCTGATAATCTTCGGCATACTGTGGTGGTGGTGCTGCTACCTCTCCTCGTCACTGGATAGGAGAGGTGCCAGGAGGTCTATATGGTCCAACATCTGTGTTATCAACAAACATTTTGTGTTAGTCTTTGGATAAATATATAAAACAAAAACATTTGAATATGATAAAAAATTTACAAAAACATCTGAAAAAGAAAAAATGTGTGTACTTCTTACCAAGGTCACCCCACTGAGCGTCCTCAGGCAGTGCTAAATCTAGATCTCCTTGGAAATCCAACCCAGCATAGGCGTAGTCATCGACCATCAACATTTGGTTTTGAAGCCAGTCAAAGAAAATATCGTCATACTTGACGATTGGTCTTGCCACATGCCGGGCCATGAGCCGACACCATCTCTACATTCTTGGATCTCTAGAACCCGGGAAATCCCACTCAACCTGTAGTCTAAATATGGGGACCCTCTCGAGGAAGAAGGAAACTAACAAAGATCCATATCCAAATTGTTTCAATTCACCTCGCCTGCACTTAGTCAGTTGCCTTTTTATGCTACACAACACTGCATCAACCCAGTTAAATACTCGGGGCTCAGTACACTCGATGGCGTACTGGAAGTAGCTCTGTAATGCCATATGGGGAGCAGAACTCCTAGCCATCTGAGAAATCGTGAAAAGAATAGTGTGGAGAGTCAAGTCTGTTACTCCCCAGATCGCCACTTTCACTTTCTTTCTTTCGACCTCGGGTACACAGTATTGATTGTAGTACTCACTCATCTTGAGCCCACCACCTCTACTACCGGTCAGACTGACATAATATCCACATCTGGACAATCCAGTCAAAAAGTATATTTCCTCAATATCGATGGACAGTGTGTGGGCTCCTACATTGAAAACCTACTGATCTGGGTCCCACATACGGACTAGATACTCCAGTAATCTGACTTGGGCCCTCATGCCCGGGATGCGAAAGTATTTTAAGAGCCCACAATCTCTCAATGTAGCTATGGTGGGAGGATGATTCTTGACATTTTCATTATTCTCCTCATGTTCTCATTCCCGCCACTCAAGAACCATGATTTCTGGTCAAATATCTGCATAGGGAACATAAAATGAGGATTAATAACTTTTTCATGCTTTAGAATTTTTTCATTTGGCTAAAAATTTAATTTTTTTTTGGGTTCTGCGGTTCTCGTAGGTGCCTCATTTACACAGTGCGAACACCTTGCAGGTGGCTCAAGGCTCACCTGCGAGAACGCATCATTCTCGCAGGCCTCGTATGGGCTGCCTGCGAGAATGCCTACGCGCATGTAGGGTTCAAAAAACCACTTGAAAATGAAAAACTAACCAATGAAATAAAAAATTTAAACCATGAAAATGTCAAGTATGAAGAGCTTACCATAATGCTGCAGATGGCTCGTTAAATGATCTCTTGTAGCTCCTGAAAATCGACGCCAAATTCGGAGGGTAAAAGGGGGTTTTGGAACTCAATAGTGAAAATATGAAATGATATGGTAAAAATGTTTATTTACTCATTTAATTTACTTTTTACTATGTCATTTTGGGTTTTTTATGCTTGTTTATTGATTAAACCTAATTCCTAATATCAAGATGAGTGTAATGACTTGTAGGTGTGATGACATTGATGATTATATACAAGGATATGGACATATTTTTCTCCGTTATGGTGTGTTTTTTATTTGTTTTTATGGTTTTTACATAAAACCTCGAGCATCGTTTTTGTCCGTTCTTACGCTCATAAATACAAAAGAACGTGATCGAGCATAGTTTTATCACTTTTTCGGGCTCAACACAGTTATACAAAAAATGAACCCCCCTGGAGTCCTCTTTAAGCTCTTTTCAGACTCTCTAAACATGAAAAGATTGCCGAGCAACCTTGCTATTTTCACGCTCGATAAAGTATTTGAAGTATGCGTCTGGTGAGCAATAATTTCTCTCTTTTTCAGTCTCGTCCAGACTATTTTACAAAAAAGGAACTGAGAGAGTTCTCTTTTAAGTGTTTTTCCAAACTCTATAATCTTGAAAAACCTTCGAGTTTTCTATCTCTGGACTCGTTAAACAAACATTGACAGACCCGTGATGGGACCAAACCACTCCTTCTTAGGGTTCATTAAATATACTCTGAGGGACTCATCCGAAGGATGAGCTTATATCAACAAGCATATGTTATCCTCCTCAAGCTTGCGTAAAAATAAAGAGGCACTCGCCAGAAATGGTGGGGGAAAATTTGGGAAAGGGATATGTTTCATATTCGTATTGATTGGCAGTAATTGTCGCTCTTGAACATGACACCCCCTATTCATCATTTGAAACTGGTTTGGGAAATCCATTTGTCTCTCTTTCGATTGATTAGAAGGTCATTCTGTGTGTCATATTTGAGTCAATGCTGCCAAATCATTTGTTGTGTCGTTCATATGTTCAAGAGAAGTCCATCTGAAACCTATATTGAGTTGGCCATCTGCAGTTATCAATTCTCTCCGTGTCGGCCTTCCCTGTGTCCAAGTCCAATTTGCAAAATGCTCTGTTTCACTTTCAAACTTTGTTACTCATTTCGTGTCATTGATGAGGGATACATCAAGGCCCTCCTATGATGAGTTTTGTTCCGTCGACTTCAACTCATTATCCGGAATCAAGACTTAGAAATTATTTAGTACCTTGGAGCTTGCATGCCTCAATGGCAGGTTTCCTCGCTTTCGATAGTGGGTTTACATTATTGACCCTTGATTGAAAGATTCTGTCGGATGTTCAACATCAACTCATTTATTCACACTTGATGGATTGTACTATGGTACCTTTGGAGTCATTGACATCAATGGTGATTTCCCTCACACTTGTTAACGGTTACATCAATGACTGGTAATCAAGTGGTTTCTACCATGTTCGACTTCAACACATGTAATCACATGGTTAGATTCATACTTTGGGCGACGAGATTGAAGACCCTGGATATCATCTTTGTAATCTAGGTTGCAATGGAGTATGTATAATTTGTGACACATAGATCCACTGTGTATGTCTCGTGGCTATGTTGTCTTGACTTGAAATTTCTTGCATAGATCCACAATGTATTCAAGTGGCTATGTTATATTTTGACGAAATGGATCCAAAGTGTATGATTGGTGGCCATGACCCATGTCTATGATGTCATCAGTATATGATTTGAGTATGGGAATACCTACCTCAGAATTGGTATATATGATATTCTACAGATGCTTGGGTGTTTGCAGGTTTCTGATTAGATGTGCTCCTGGTTCTTGACACACACATGCAACTTACAAAGTCTATCGGCTGTCACTAGTTCCAACCTCATACTTTGGGGGGCATTCTATTACCCATGATTTTGGTCATCATAATGATGTATTGATGATGGTGTACTCAGGCTCTTCATTGGAACTTTCTCTTGAGAAAATTTACCTTCATCTCTTTCCAGAAATCACAGTTTTGAGGAAGGTTCGTAGGCTGCTAATACATTTACCTATGAGAATGCATGATTTTCGCAGGCTGCTTTAAGCCAGGGTGCGAGAAGTTCGCACTGTGTCTAACTACTAGGATGTGAACTCTTTCTAAAGAAGAGAAAAAGATGAATTCTCTAAGATTCTAGAAGGGAATCTTCTAGAAGGATGAGATGGCATTCGAATGGTTATCTAAGTACTGGATTTCTTGATATTTTGGGATCATTCTTATCCAAGTAACTAATTCATTCTCTCCTATATATTGAGGGGGATTCTCATGGAAAATGTTAGAAGCAAAAAAGAAAGAGATTTATTGGAGAATTAGTGAAAGACTGTGTGAAGGACTGAAGCTACAACAGCTAGAGAACTCCAACAAGTTTATCAAAGGTGGTTGATCTTCTTCATGCAAGTGAGCAAGTTTGTGTGTCAGAGCTAAGGGCCATTGAAAGGAAGTTTGCAACATCAAGGCTCAGGTTGTAAGCTTTACTTTCCATAAATATAATATAGTAATGTGTCCCTTTCCCACAAAGTTAGTTCCACTTTATTGTATAACTCCTTGATCATATACATAGATTGACTGTTGAATAGATTGTGCTTTCTTCACTTCGGTTGATTTGTATTGTTTTGATCTTGACTGTATGAGAGAACTGGAGTAAATCAGGAGCAACAAAGACCAACGGAAGCGATCATAAGGTATGTTCTTTGATCGTATCTTCTAGTATATTCAATAGTTAAAATCTAGGGAAAGAGTATCATTCTATCTTGCTTTGTTCTAGATCCAGGTGGATCTAGGGAGATCGGTTTGTGTCTGCACTTATGGATTTATCCAATAACACAAGGCCATTAAAATTAACGCTATAATTTAAAATTGATTAGTAACAATTTTATTTTCTAGGGTGCACAAACTAGCTTAGGATTTAGTGCCTTGGAATAGGATTTTTATGAGTAAACTTATCCAAGGATATTAAATCAACATATGTGTCTAACTAATGGAGTGGAGAAACCCATTGTATAATCGGTAATATCAGGAGGCTCCACTTACACCAGAGTTAAAGATGAGGTTGCGTGAAGTCAGTTGAAGGGATATCCCCTCGATACCTTCCTAGCGCAAATATATTTTTGGGGATCCATTCGTATCTGGGGATCTTTTTAGTGCCCTTACCTCCATCAAAGGCGGTGATTTCAAGGTTTCAATATTTGATACCCTGCCCATACAATGGACCTGACTTACGACTATTCATCTGCGCATCGATTATATCGTGGTTGATTAGTTTCTTGACTTAGGTGCCACATAGGTTACTTGCAGGCATTATTCTATAGGTACCCTGGGTCAGATAAGGGTAAGACAACACACAACCTTTATGGAGGATTACCTCTCTAGGGGGATCTGACCGATTGGTTGTTAAACCCATGAAGGCCTTGTTGGTAGCCACACATGATTTTTGATACTTATCACGATCGAAAGAGACTATACCTTTCTATAGCTACCATCACCTTCTATTTTGAAATGTTTATGTTTCTGAGTTTCAAGGCGATGATTGGGTTAAGTTTACCTTATTGATTTTTTTTTTTGCATTTTCGTTTGTTTTATTTTTAATTCATGACTGTAAGCATGAATTTAAACATAAAACTTGGCTTGGTTTCATAATCTTTTACCTTAGAAATATCGTTTTAAAAGCCACCCATATATGATTAAAATTCATATATGAAATGGTTGATTAATCCACGATCAAAATCTTTGTGTATTATAGTTATCATGAATTCATTGGTTCTATAATTCACTGTGGAAATGTTTGAATTCAAAAGAACCTTGGTTAACTGTTGATATTGTTCTCATGAGTTCAATTGTCATATCAACATTCATGCAAATTAGTACAGGCATGCTGTACTTGCGTTTTCGTTTCACCTTGCTGGCCCGAAACACTAATGAGACCATTTATTATGTGCATAGGGTTTTGTATTCTGTAGGGTTTGACACTCATCGTTAGAAATGGTTTGTAGTTTTACGAACCTTCTGGTTTTCATTTTCCCTAACTCTCCATTCTGAGTTATGCTAGCCCCCAGACTCTGCAATTTTTGTGCTATTACATCCTGCTTAGACTTGTCTCTGTTGCTCGTCCATTGGAAACCTAAACCTATCCCTTCTGATATATGTTGTATCCTTGTCACAGTGGTAATGGAACTCATATTTTGTATCGAGCCGAACAAATGAAAATCTATGCTATCCCATGATGACACTATTGACGACCTGAAGGCTCATGGATGGGATGTGTTCCTCAAGAAGTTCGAAGGCTATAATCTCCAGGTTGCAAAAGATTTTGCACAAACTTTTGACGGATTCAGGGCCAAGATTGGGGATATACAGTTGGAATTAACAAAGGATTTCATGAGCAAGGCGACAAGACTCCAATTAAAAGGCGAGAGGTGGTTTAATAACGCTAAAATAGAAGATGTCCCATGGAGTTTATTCATGGATTCCCTCAAAACCACTTGTTGTACAAAAGGTATTCCCATTGCTTTGTTAAAACCTAGATGACATAGTCTCCTTTTAATTCTGAAGCAGTTTGTTACATGTGAAGGCCGATATGGGTTGGTTTTTATGTACCACATTTGTTTGCTTATGAATTTCATAGGGTTTGAGTTGGATATACCTTTTTACCTGTTGATGAGTCTTTACAAAATGTCCAAGTGCTGTAAGCGATAGGGTATCAATTCGAGTCTGTTTCACCATGGACTCATTAAAATCTTGTTGGTTTATCACTTGTCGAAAATAGGTGACAATTGGGAGACCTTTCTATTCAAAAATGGCTTCACCCAGGCCGATGCTACAGTCAACCCTCTTTTAATTGTAAACCCTAATTTGGATAGACCAGTAACTGAAAACCAGGTCGTTGATTCAATTGATGGCCCATAATTTTTTGAACCAGTTTTTGTTGTTGATGAAACCCATGTATATAAATAATTAGCATGTAGGTTTTCACCTGGAAGATCTCTGGAACAAGTAATTGCTGAATTAAAAGAAAAGGATTGTCCTGTGCCTATGAATGATTCTAGTTTAAATGTTAATGATAAACCTACTGTGAAAAATTTCCATAAGGGAAAGAGGCCACATACACAGATTTAAGTTTCAAGAATAAGAATGTTGGTTGTTTGATTTCTAGAAAACTAAGAAATCTAAAAAGTAATCATTTGAACTTGATTGATCCGATCAAGATCGATGATCGGTGTTCAGATCGTGAGGTAGACGATTTCTTGGCTCGTGAAGACCCAGAAAATCAGTGTTCCAGGAGAGAGGTTATTACCCATGTTGAAAAGTATGATTTAGTGACCAATTTACCCCCTTGTATTAAGGGTAAAGAAGGTTTTTTGGGTATTGGTCATGACCTAGAACAAACCACAGCTAAAAATGAAGCACCCCTTTTTGATTGTGTTCCACGTCAATCTGCCATTTCCCTGGTGCACTGTGATAACTGTCTCGACTGGATAGAGCATTACTATACATATGTTCGCCTCTTATAGGCTCGAGTTAAATGCTTGGCTGCTCAGAATGCTCTATTGAAACAAGAGAACCTTGACCTGAAGGCACAAACAGAGAGGGAGAATAAACAATTCAAGAGGGTTGGGAATACAATCATTAAGAACACAACCAGTTTCAAAGAAATTATAAAGTCCGAACTGCCAGATCCCTCTTTAGCTATTTTTTAATGGTAAAATGATTTTGTTTCGATTTCATTCAATTCTGTTATGAAAAATTGAAATAAGTAGATTTAATTTTTGATTTCATTTGCTAAAAATAAGACTAGATACATAATATATGATTCTGTAGCCAGTCTCTTTTGAATAATAATTAGCAATTGTTTTTCTGAATATCAAATCGGTTTGTTCTATTTACAGGAAATGGAAGATTTACTGTTGATTGCATGGAGAAAACACTTTGAATCATACACTCAAATATTCATATTCAATATTTTCTGTCTTTTTTTATATTTATAAAACTTTGGCTTATTTAGATAAAACCAACTCATGCATGAGTGGTTACTATTTTCACTATTTTAGTAATATTATCCAATTTTTGTGGATTCAACTCTATCTTGTATGATATGAGAATTTGAATCCTGAACTAGTTTAAATATTGTTCACTCTTGGTGGTGAATGGATGTTTGATTTGGACACATTATGGACATGTAAATTTCAAGATTGTATGGACAAGCTGCTCACTCCTTGGATTTATACTAGCGTGGTGCTTACCCATTACGTTTTTCCTTTTATATTATGGAATGTTATTACGTTTATACAACTTTAGTCTTATTCTCGTATGATATTTCATATTATTCAACACTTTAATTATGTCTATAAATTTTTGTCCTATATTATATCTGTGATCAATATTTCATTTAAATATCATTGATTTAGGCTTGATGTTAAATGATGTATTACTTGAATGCTTAATATTAAATTTCTTTCACTACAAGTGTTCATCATTGCAAGATCACCAGATCTGTGTGTTTATTACTCTGCTCTTATATTCCTGCTCTGAAAACACCTTTGAGTTTGCTTCTGGGAGTGTTAGCCCCAACCTGTTATAGATTTTTCTCATAGGCAAGACAACTAGGAGTTTGAATTGCACAAAGACATAAAATCATTAGTTGATTAATCTCAGGTTAGTTTACTCGTATTCTATTTCTTTTGTTATTTTATTTATCAATGAAATAAGAATAATTTAAATTGGCTTTGACTGTTACGCTGTTCTTATTTCAAATTTTGTTTTAATTAGTATCTCTTTAGTTCTTTAGATTTTAAATATAAAACAGAAAACCATAAAATGTATGTGTTTTCTTTATCTGCTTCATAAACACTTTGCAAAACATTTATCTCGCAAGATATCCCTGAAATCTTGCAAGATTGTATATATATTGTATATAAGCATACATACATATTCATTTTCTTATTGAGACGTTTGTAATTATTGAATTTATATCCTTAGTATTATAGCTTTAGATTAGTTTATTTCTTTTACTATTTTTAGGACTTTAGTGGGCCAACAGAGCCATTAAACCCGTCAGGTCGTTTCATTCCAAACGACTTGGGTTACTTAGACAACCTTGGTCCAGATTTGAACTTCTAGTTGATGGTGTGTCACTTACGCCCGTCAATAGGCCCTTATAACTAATTTTGTTTCCTCCAATATTTAGTAGCGAAGTCTCAGGACCTCTTGGGCGAGGCATACCTACTTTAGAGGGTAGGTCCCTTTCAGCCACTTTATCCTGTTTGCGGGCATATTGGTCATTTGATTATTTTTGGTGTGCTCTTTGATTACTAGTTGGACTTAGGATGTTTTTTATATCTTGAGTCTTAAGTCATCGTGGAATCAAAATAGCTTCCCCACCGGTCTCGTCGCTTGTTACAGTTACCACTGGATTTTGAGTCTTTGCCTTCTAAAAGGTGTAGAGTTATTAAACTTGGTACACACACCTCCACTTATCAGACTTGTGATTATATAAGGATGAGTACTGAACAGAGTCATCAGAATACTAGGAGCCCCTTGACTCCCATACCTACTATAGTTAATGGCACCCCTTCGACTCCTACAACCACAATGGTTATTGTACCAGAGGCACCTATCATCACTGTTTCCCGTCCTATAGTGAATGCTCAACCTATTGCCATGAACCCTATTTGGGTCTCTTGGTCACTCACTGGGCTATAATGTTTAGTCCATCCCGATGGCTTCTAGTCCTTTTTCCTATGGTATGCCAAATTTTACCTCACAGTTTTCAAAATCCATCCTAGATGTTGGCCCTAATGCTAGAATTGGACTTAGGGGCACAAATACTCATTATACTCCATTCTCTCTTGGTGGCTCTCATATCCCTCAAACGACTCCTACAATGGGAGGCATTCCTTCTTTTAACCTCAGGTCTAACCCTGCTGCTTCTAGGTGGAGTAACCAACCTATCGAAAAATATTCTGCTCAGGTTCTGTCCTTTAACCTCACCTCCTCAATGTAGATTATGACCAAAATGTTTGGCATGACAAATCCACCTTTATCCTCCATATTCACATCCATAGGAGGTCAGTTTCACACCTTGGGAAACCTCCAAACCAGAGCCACTCCTACTGGGGGCAGTTTTTATAACCCCCATCAGAACATTTCTACTGGAATGATGCCCAACCAACCTCTGATGAATCATCTTATAGGAGGTTATTAGAATCCCAGACATGGCCATGGTGCTTACTACTTCCAATTGTCGGTTCGTTATGACGTTGGCCTAGAACTTATGTTGACCTTACACTAGGATAAAGACACTCATATCTCAGATCACATCCAGGAGTGGAAAAGATGGAAGAGGTTGATCAAGACCCGCATTCCCCCATATTTTATGTTAGAATGGTTCCTTAAGTCTTTACAACCTCCTATTTCAAAGGATGTTGGTACATCTGACATTACATCTAAGGAAGAAGCAATCTTCAAAGCCCAATAGTTAGATCTTATATACACTTAGTCTGAGATTTTATACAAGATTCTTTCAGACGCACTGAGGTTAAACTATGACCCTAGACAAAATCTCGGACCTCATGCCGATGGATTGTAGGATCCGCCAGTGTGAAATCTGCATACTTGATGACAAGCCATTTGAAAGAGTTGTCTCTAAACCAGTTTGCAGGAGGGCCAAATTCATCCGTGTCTTCCAATCCCACTTAGTCGACAGATGCACATTTCGTGCAATCATCGACCGACCGAAATGGTAACCAACAACCATGCGGAAATAAGAAGAAAGGACATAATAATAATCGTAAGGGTGGGAAGAATAAACCCAAGGACAATTCTAATAATGAGAGGACGAATAATAATGTTGGTGAGGGAAAGAAAGAAAGGCGTAAGGTGAAATTACCCTGTAATGTTTGTACATATGATCATCTTACTCATTTATGCCCCAAGCTTATGGAAGCTACGAGGCTCTTATCTCTATCGCTTGCCGTGATGACGAATCCCTTTCCACATAACTAACACATGGCCTCGATCTCCTCAAACGTCGAAAATGTGGTCGGTGGGAGTTAAAAACCACAACCACAAGACGATGACCATTTGTGCATGAATATGGTCAAATCTTAGGTTAATGTAGCCACTCGATCTCACGATTATAGTTCTCCACAAACCTCCTCCTCTAGAGACACCCTTTCATATCAAAAATCCAGAGCCACCGCCTCATATTTTGAAAGGAGTAATGAAGTACTCTACCCACAATCCAAATTCTAGAGCCGCCCAGAATTTTTCTATTGTTGAGGACCTGGGTCAAACCCCTTGTGCGATGTCGGCTCTGGAGGTACTCTATATGTGTCCTTCACAAAGGAATGCCTTGCTATTTGTGTTAGGATCTCTATATTCTAGTGGCTCGAAAGTTATCAAGTTTGACATCATAGATGTGAAGCCTCACTTTCCTTACCATGTGGCATTCCAAATCCACATGGGTTACTCGAAGTATACCGTCAAGCGTGCGGTTGCTGATGAAGGCACTGCTACATGTGTGATGTCCCTGATATGTTGGAAAGCTCTCGGCTCTCTGACTCTCTCTCAATCTCTGACCATGTTGACAGCTTTTGACGGTCGTTCCTTTTTCCCTCAGAGTATTCTTCCTGATTTTCCAGTTCAGTTAGGTGGGAAGACGATAGAGGTGGATGTCGAGGTGGTTGATGTTCCCCTTGATTATAACTTGTTACTAGGACACAATTGGACTTATGCTATGACTGTCGTCCTATCATCCATCTTTTGCACTCTTTATTTTCCTCATGATGGGAAGATCATGACGATCGACCGGTTGTCCTTTGCGTATGATAGCCCCAATGCATTTGTTGGACCATCGATACCCGTGGTCGAAAATTCTCAGCCGACAACTGATAATATTGGTGTCGGAATGTATTCATCCCTCATGGGTACCTTTGACTTCATGGCACCAATTCACCATGTTTATGCCATGTCCAGTAGGCCTGTTTCGTCAGTTAGGTCTGTTCCTTTCCACACTTCCTATTTTAACGGTCCTTGGACCCTACCTTCCTTGACTTTATCTTGTGAAGGTCAGTTACATGCTGGAATGGACATGCCACTATCGACAATAGAGATAGTGTATCAAGTTATTCTTTACTCTTCCTCCGATCCCGATCCTTTTACCTCATCAACGAATGAGGAGGATTTTGTTCTTAAGCCCGTATGGGACACTTTGTTGTCTTTTTTACATGACTGCCTTGATGAGACTTTTCCCTCGGATGAAGCTATCATCGAATCCATGAATGGTTCTGACAAACCTTGGGAGGATATGCATCGTCGCTCTTATTTTCTCCCAGATATTTCCAGAATCGAACAAGATGACTTTTGATCTACTTTGAGTGAGAGAGTCGGTCATGCAGTAGGTCCACTTGATACGCACTACATTTATGTCGAAGGAAATATGGCGAGTATCTCTCCTACTGTCACGATCGATATCTCTCGTACCCATGTCAAGATTGAAAATGTACACATCAGTGCAGATTGTTCTCCAGAAGAAATCCTGATCTCCACCGAGCTCTTCAAGGAATTTCGAGATGTATTTGCTTGGTCATATGAAGAGATGCCATGAATCAACCCTCGAATTATCTAGCATGAGATTAGAACTTATATAGATGATAAACCTCTTCGACAACATCTTAGAGCTGTCAATCCTCGGAAGGCCTATGCTATTAAGGAAGAGGTAGAGAAACTGCTTAATGCTGGCTTTATCTACTCGATTCCCTTGACTGAATGGGTATCCAATCTCGTTCCTGTGAATAAGAAGCAAGGAACCATCAATCTATGCATGGAATTTCATGACCTGAACCAAGCCTATCCTAAATACAAATTCCTGACACCTTTCATCAATCATATTCTCGACGAGTGTGCGGGAAGAACTGTTTTTTCTTTCATGGATGAATTTTTAGGTTATAACCAAATTCAAATTAAACCTGAGGATCAACATAAGACGACATTTATTTTTCCTTGGGGTACTTTCGCATATCGAAAGATGCCTTTTGGCCTTAAAAACATTGGAGCAACCTTCCAACATGCTATGACCTTCTCATTCCACGATCTTAACCATATAGTTGAAGCTTATCTTGACGATCTTGCAGCTCACTCTCGTAAGAGAGTGGATCACCCTAAGCACCCTCAACTAGTTTTTGAAAGACGTCGTCATTATAGAATCTGGTTGAACCGTCATAAATGCATCTTTTGCGTTAGGTATGGACGTCTTTTAGGATTTTTAGTCTCTGAGACTGGGATCATGGTAGATCCGTTAAAGGTTGAGGCAATACTTCGATTGCCTCCCTCATGCACTATTCGACAAATTCAAGGTTTACAAGGGAAAGCAAACTTTTTACGTCAGTTTATAGTAAAATATGCCAATATTACTAAGGGTTTTATGCGTCTTTTGAAGAAGGACACCCCTTTTATCTGGGATGAGAGAGCCCATGAATCCTTCTATGCTTTGATGAACGTCTTGGTATCGACGTCTCTACTGAAGTCTCCTGACTATTGTAGGGATTAATTGCTTTATGTCATCGCTTCCAAGGAGACGATTGGTATGGTTTTGGTTCAGGAGGATGATGACCTCCGTGAGCATGTCATCTACTATCTCAGTCAAAACTTAGTTGTTCCTGAGCTCAAATATTCTCACGTTGAAAATCTAGGTTTGGATGTCATTCACGTAGTCCAATGATTACGCCATTATATATTGCTTTGAAAAACTATTGTGGTTGCCGATGCCAATCCATTTCAATACATCCTTACCAGGCATATCATAGGGGAAAAATACAATAAATGGATTGTCATTTTACAATAAAAGACACATGCAACACTATTTTTTAAATCTTGAGGGTTACCATCTCTTTGGTTATTTAATTAAAGACATATGTAACACTATTTTTTAAAGCTTGAGGGTTACCATCTCTTTGTTTATTTTTTAATTATATGGTTGAGACTTGTCATGGTGCCTTCATTTTCTTTTCTTTTCCATCCATCAACGCTTTCCAAAAATCATTATTATGTCATGCAACTACCACAATGAATTGGAAATTCAAATGAGATACTAGGATAGGACTTGGCTCTATATCAATTAAAGATATAGTCCTAAACAGATGACTTTAAATTCACATTCTTTCTTACCAAAAGTTGTTGCAATTGATTCAAATTTGATCTAAGCAAGAAATAATTAGCTAAGGCAATTTTTTTTTTATGAGGAATGATATAGGCAAGGTTCGAGGCTTTGGATAAAAAATGGAAAATAAAGAGTCTGAGACGCCCGACCTTCCACCTATCCCTCCACCTCCTATATGTTAGCTCTTGCAAATGAAGAAAGGGTTCTTTTGGAAAAAGGGAAGAAGGAGTATCATGCGGAGAATTCACTGAGAATTAAGAATTTGAACCAAAGAGCATGTAATCATGCTCATTACTAAATAATAAGAGCCTGAATGAAGCCAATTGAATGTTGGTTTTCCCATTTGAGTTTCCAGGGTAAAATATCGTCTTATGATTTCCTTCATTCTACTTCATCTATGTGCTAAGTAATTGGTTGGTTCAATTTCTCTTGTGTAGTTCTATTAAAAAGAAGATTGCTAGTAATCAATGAAATTGGGATTATACCTCTTACTAAAATGGCTATGGGTGAGCGCTAGCTAGCCTTATGTTTTATTCCTTGGGTGAAGAATTACTTGAGCTCAGTTCTATTTGGCAGCTTCTAGTCCCAACTGATAATTGTTCCATACATAGATTTTCTTTATAAATGAAATCCATGGCCCTACTCCTAGAGCCATTGGTAAGACTTGCCAAATAGATATTTCTCTCTCCTTATGGGCATGCTTATGGCCGTTTCACTTTTGATGAGCATTGCATGATACTTCTGTTTTCAACGTTTGGGTGTTGTATTTTGAGACTCCATCGACTTGCTCAACTCCATCATGTTCCTTTTTCTTTCCAAACTTGTGTATGGAACCCAAGCAATGAGTAGAAAACTCCATGCACCTCTCATTCATTGTCTAGTTTGCATGTGGAACCCAAGGCTGAGGATAAATCACAACGCACCTCTTATTATTTTTCTAAACCTACATGTGGAACCTTTCCGTGAGGAGGATGTACATTCTCTGAAATCATCGACCGACCAAAATGGTAACCAACAACTAGGTGGGAATAAGAAGAAAGGACATAATAATAATCGTAAGTGTGGGAAGAATAAACCCAAGGACAATGATAATAATGAGAGGATGAATAATAATGTTAGTGAAGGAAAGAAATAAATGCGTAAGGTGAAATTTCCCTGTAATCTTTGTACATACAATCATCTTACTCATTTATGCCCCAAGCTTGCGAAATCTGCGAGGCTCTTATCTCTATCGCCCGCCATGATGAAGAATCCCTTTCCAAATAACCAACACATGGCCTCGATCTCCTCAAACGTTGGAAATGTGGCCGATGGGAGTTAAAAACCACCGCCATAATTTGGTGACTTTTTTTGCATGAATATGGTCAAATATCAGGTTAATGTAGCCACCCGATCTTGCGATTACAGTTCTCCACAAATTGTACTTGGTCTAGAATATCCTCCTCCTCTAGAGACACCCTTTCATATCAAAAATCTAGAGCCACTACCTCGTATTCTGCAAGGAGTACTGAAGTACTCTACCCACAATCCAAATTCTTGAGCCACCCATAATTGCTCTATTGTTGAGGACCTAGGTCAAACCCCTTGTGCGATGTCGGCTCTGGAGGTACTCCATACGTGTCCTTCACAGAGGAATGCCTTGTTATCTGCGTTAGGATCTCTATATTATAGTGGCCCGAACGTTATCAAGTTTGACATCATAGATGTGAAGCCTCGATTGCCTTACCATGTGGCATTCCAAATCCACGTGGGTTACTCAAAGTATACCATCAAGCGTGCGGTTGCTGATGAAGGTGTTGCTACATGTGTGATGTCCCTGATATGTTTGAAAGTTCTTAGCTCTCCGACTCTCTCTCAATATCTGACCATGTTGACTACTTTTTACAGTCGTTCCTTTTGCCCTCAAAGTATTCTTCCTATCATTCCATTCCAGATAGGTGGGAAGACGGTAGAGGTGGATGTTGAGGTGGTTGATGTTCCCCTCAATTATAACTTGTTACTAGGACGCAATTGGAATTATGCTATGACTGTCGTCGTATCGTTCGTCTTTCACACTCTTTATTTTCCTCACGATGGGAAGATCATGACGATCAAATAGTTTTCCTTTGCGTATGATAGCCCCAATGCATCTGTTGGACTGTCTATCCCCCTGGTCAAAAATTCTCAGCCGACAACTGAGAATATTGGTGTCAGAATGTATTCATCCCTCATGGGTACCTTCGACTTCATGGCACCGATTCGTATGCCTGTTTCGTCAGTTAGGTCCGTTACTTTATGCACTTCTTATTTTAACGATCCTTGGATCCTACCTTCCTTGAATTCATCTTGTGAAGGTCAGTCACATGCTGTAATGGCCATGCCACTATCAACAACAAATATAGCGTATCAAGTTGTTCTTGACTCTTCCTCCGATCTCGATCCTATTACCTCGTCGACGAACGAGGAGGATTCTGTTCTTAAGTCCGTATGGGACACTTCATCATCTTGTTTACATGACTGCCTCGATGAGACTTTTCCCTTGGCTGAAGCTATCATCGAATCCATGAATGGTTCTGACAAACCTTGGGAGGATATGCATCGTCGCTCTTATTGTCTCCCAGATATTTCTAGAATCGAACAAGATGACTTTCGATCTACTTTGAGTGAGATAGTTGGTCACGTTGTAGGTCCACTTGATACACACTACATTTATGCTGAAGGAAATATGGCGAGTATCTCTCCTACTATCATGATCGATATCTCTCATACCCATGGAAAGACTGAAAAATGAACACATCGGTGCAGATTGTTCGCTAGAAGAAATCCTGATCTCCACCGAGATTTTCAAGGAATTTCGAGATGTATTTGCTTGGTCATATGAAGATATGCCATGAATCAACCCTCGAATTGTCGAGCATGAGATTAGAACTTATCCAGATGCTAAACCTGTTCGACAATGTCTTAGATATATCAATCCCTAGAAGGCCTATGCTATTAAGGAAGAGGTATAGAAACTGCTTAATGTTGGCTTTATCTACCTGATTCCCTTGACTGAATGGGTATCCAATCCCATTCCTGTGAATAAGAAGCAAGGAACCATCCATGTATGCATGGAATTTCATGACCTAAAAAAATCCTATCCTAAAGACAACTTCTTGACACCTTTCATCAATCATATTCTCAACACGTGTGTGGGAAGAATTTTTTTTTCTTTCATGGATGAATTTTTAGGTTATAAGCAAATTCAAATTAAACCTGAGGATCAAAAAAAGACGACATTTATTTTTCCTTGGGGTCCTTTATTATATTGAAAGATGCATTTTGGCCTTAAAAACATCGGAGCAACCTTCCAACATGCTATGAGCTTCTCATTCCATGATCTTAACCATATATTCAAAGCTTATCTTAACAATCTTCCTGCTCAGTCTCGTAAGAGAGTGGATCACCCTAATCACCCTTGACTCATTTTTGAAAGATGTCGTCATTATAGAATCTGGTTGAACCCTCATAAATGCATCTTTTGCGTTAGGTATGGACGTCTTCTGGGATTTTTAGTCTCTGAGACTGGGATCATGGTAGATCTGTTAAAGGTTGAGGCAATACTTCGATAGCCTCCCCCACACACTATTTGACAAATTCAAGGTTTACAAAGGAAAGCTAACTTTTTACGTCGGTTTATAGTAAACTATGCCAATATTACTAAGGGTTTAATGCGTCTTTTGAAGAAGGACACCCATTTTATCTGGGATGAGAGAGCCCATGAATCCTTCGATGCTTTGATGAAAGTATTGGTATTGACGCCTCTACTAAAGTCTCCTGACTACGGTAGGGATTACTTGCTTTATGTCGTGGCTTCCAAGGAGACGATTGGTATGGTTTGGTTTTAGGAGGATGATGAACTCTGTGAGCATGTCATCTACTATCTCAGTCAAAACTTAGTTGTTCCTGAGCTCAAATATTCTCACGTTGAAAATCTAGGTTTGGATGTTATTCACGTAGTCCAATGATTACGCCATTATATATTGCTTTGCAAAACTATTGTGGTTACCGATGCCAATCCATTTCAATATGTCCTTACGAGGCGTATCATAGGGAGAAAATACAATAAATGGATTGTCATTTTACAATAAAAGACATATGTAACACTATTTTTTAAATCTTTAGGGTTACCATCTCTTTGTTTATTTAATTAAAGACATATGCAACACTATTTTTTAAAGCTTGAGGGTCACCATCTCTTTGTTTATTTTTTAATTGTATGGTTGAGACTTGTCATGGTGCTTTCATTTTCCTTTATTTTCCATCCATCAATGCTTTCCAAAAAACATTATTATGTCATGCAACTACCACAATGAATTGGAAATTCAAATGAGATACTAGGATAGGACTTGGGTCTATAACAATTAAAGATATAGTCCTAAACATATGACTTGAAATTCACATTATTTCTTACCAAAATTTGTTGCAATTAATTCAAATTTGATCTAAGCAAGAAATAATTAGCTAAGGATTTTTTTTTTATGAGGAGTGATATGGGCAAGGTTCGAGGCTTTGGATAAAAAATGGAAACTAAAGAGTCCGAGACGCCCGACCTTCCACCTGTCCCTCCACCTCCTATATGTTAGCTCTTGCAAATGAAGAAAGGGTTCTTTTGGAAAAAGGGAAGAAGGAGTATCATGCAGAGAATTCATTGAGAAGTAAGAATTTGAACCAAAGAGCCTGTAATCATGATCATTACTGAATAATAAGAGCCTGACCGAAGCCAATTGAATGTTGGTTTTCCCATTTTAGTTTCCAGGGCAAAATATCGTCTTATGATTTCCTTCATTCTACTTCATCTATGTGCTCAGTAATTGGTTGGTTCCATTTCTCTTGTGTAGTTCTATTAAAAAGAAGATTGCTAGTAATCAATGAAATTGGGATTATACCTCTTACTAAAATGGCTATGGGTGAGTGCTAGCTAGCCTTATGTTTTCTTCCTTGGGTGAAGAATTACTTGATCTCAGTTCTATTTGGTAGCGTCTAGTCCCAACTAATAATTGTTCCATACATAGATTTTCTTTATAAATGAAATCCATGGCCCTCCTCATAGAGCCATTGGTAAGACTTGCCAAATAGAGATTTTTCTCTCCTTATGGGCATGCTTATGGTCGTTTCTCTTTTGCTGAGAATTGCATGATACCTCTATTTTCACGTTTGAGTGTTGTATTTTGAGACTCCATCGACTTGCTCAACTCCCTCATGTTCCTTTTGCTTCCCAAACTTGTGTATGGAACCGAAGAAACGAGTAGAAAACTCCATGCAACTCTCATTCGTTGTCTAGTTTGTGTGTGGAACCCAAGGTTGAGGAGAAATCTCAACACACCTCTTATTATTTGTCTAAACCTAATGTGGAACCTTTCCGCGAGGTGGATGTACATTCCATGAAATCATCGATCGACCGAAATGGTAACCAACAAACAGGTGGGAATAAGAAGAAAGGACATAATAATAATCGTAAGGGTGGGAAGAATAAGCCCAAGCACAATGCTAATAATGAGAGGATGAATAATAATGTTGGTGAGGGAAAGAAAGAAATGCGTAAGGTGAAATTTCCCTGTAAGATTTGTACATACGATCATCTTACTCATTTATTCCCCAAGCTTGCGAAAGCTGCGAGGCTCTTATATCTATCGTCCGTCGTGATGACAAATCCCTTTCCAGAGAACCAACACATGGCCTCGATCTCCTCAAACACCAGAAATGTGGCCGGTGGGAGTTAAAAACCACCGCCACAAGACGGTGACCGTTTTTGCATCAATATGGTCAAATTGCAGGTTAATGTAGCCACCCGATCTCGCGATTACAGTTCTCCACAAACTGTACTTGGTCTAGAATATCCTCCTCCTCTAGAGACACCCTTTCATATCGAAAATACAGATCCACCGCCTCATATTCTAAAAGGAGTATTGAAGTACTTTACCCACAATCCAAATTCTAGAGCCACCCATAATTTCTCTATTGTTGAGGACCTGGGTCAAACCCCTTGTGCGATGTCAGCTCTAGAGGTACTCCAAACGTGTCCTTCACAGATGAATGCCTTTCTATATGTGTTAGGAGCTCTATATTCTACTAGCTCAAAAGTTATCAAGTTTGAAATCATAGATGTGAAGCCTTGATTGCCTTACCATGTGGCATTCCAAATCCACGTGGGTTACTCAAAGTATACCATCAAGCGTGCGATTGCTTATGAAGGCGCTGCTACATGTGTGATGTCCTTGATATGTTGGAAATATCTTGGCTCTCTGACTCTCTCTCAATCTTTGACCATGTTGATTTCTTTTGATGGTCATTCCTTCCGCCCTCAGAGTATTCTTCTTTCCTTTCCAGTCTAGTTAGGTGGGAAGATGGTAGAGGTGGATGTCGAGGTGGTTGATGTTCCCCTCAATTATAACTTGTTACTATGAGGCAATCAGACTTTTGATATGACTGTCATCGTATCGTCCGTCTTTCACACTCTTTATTTTCCTCAAGACGGGAAGATCGTGATGATCGATCGGTTGTCCTTTGCGTATGATAGCCCCAATGCATCCGTTGGACTGTTGATCCCCGTGGTTGAAAATTATCAGTCGACAATTGAGAATATTGGTGTCGGAATGTATTCATCCCTCATGGGTACCTTCAACTTCATGGCACCAATTCACGATGTTTATGCCATGTCCTGTAGGCCCGTTTCGTCAGTTAGGTCCATTCCTTTCCGTACTTCCTATTTTAACGGTCATTGGACCCTACCTTCCTTGAATTAATCTTGTGAAGGTTAGTCGCATGTTGGAATGGCCATGCCACTATCGACAACAGACATAGCATATCAAGTTGTTCTTGACTCTTCCTCCGATCCCAATCCTATTACCTCGTCGACGAACGAGGAGGATTCTGTTCTTAAGACCATATGGGACACTTCGTCATCTTGTTTACATGACTGCCTCGATGATACTTTTCCCTCAAATGAAGCTATCATCGAATCCATGAATGGTTCTAACAAACCTTGGGAGGATATGCATCGTCGCTCTTATTTTCTCCTAGATATTTCCATAATTGAACAAGATGAATTTCGATCTACTTTGAGTGAGATAGTCGGTCACGCCGTAGGTCCACTTGATACGAAATACATTTATGCCAAAGGAAATATGGAGAGTATCTCTCCTACTTTCACGATCGATATCTCTCGTACCCATGGCAAGATTGAAAATGTACACATCGGTGCAGATTGTTCGCCAGAAGAAATCGTGATCTCCATCGATGTCTTCAAGGAATTTCGAGATGTATTTGTTTGGTCATATGAAGAGATTCCATGAATCAACCATCAAATTGTAAAGCATGAGATTAGAACTTATCCAGATGCTAAACCTGTTCGACAACGTCTTAGAGCTGTCAATCCCCGGAAGGCCTATGATATTAAGGAAGAGGTAGAGAAACTGCTTAATGCTAGATTTATCTACCTGATTCCCTTGATTGAATGGGTATCCAATCCCATTCCTATGAATAAGAAGAAAAGAACCATCCGTGTATGCATGGAATTTCATGACCTGAACAAAGCCTATCCTAAAGACAACTTCCTGACACCTTTCATCGATCTTATTCTTGACGAGTGTGCAGGAAGCAAAGTTTTTTCTTTCATGGATGAATTTTCAGGTTATAACCAAATTTAAATTAAACCTAAGGATCAACATAAGATGACATTTATCTTTTCTTGGGGTACTTTCGCATATCGAAAGATGCCTTTTGGCCTTAAAAACGTTGGAGCAACCTTCCAACATGCTATGACCTTCTCATTCCACGATCTTAACCATATAGTCGAAGCTTATCTTGATGATCTTGCTGCTCACTCTCATAAGAGAGTGGATCACCCTAACCACCCTCAACCTGTTTTTGAAAGATGTCGTCATTATAGAATCTGGTTGAACCCTCATAAATGCATCATTTGCGTTAGGTATGGATGTCTTCTGGGATTTTTAATCTCTGAGACTGGGATCATGGTAGATCCATTAAAGGTTGAGGCAATACTTCGATTGCCTCCCCCACAAACTATTCGAAAAATTCAAGGTTTACAAGGGAAAGCTAAAGTTTTATGTCGGTTTATAATAAACTATGCCAATATTACTAAGGGTTTTATGCGTCTTTTGAAGAAGGACACCCCTTTTATCTGGGATGAGAGAGCCCATGAATCCTTCGATGCTTTGATGAAAGTCTTGGTATCGACGCCTCTACTGAAGTCTCCTGACTACGGTAGGGATTACATTCTTTATGTCATCGCTTCCAAGGAGATGATTGGTATGGTTTTGGTTCAGGAGGATGATGACCTCCGCGAGGATGTCATCTACTATCTCAGTAAAAACTTAGTTGGTCCTGAGCTCAAATATTCTCACGTTGAAAATCTAGTTTCGGATGTCATTCATGTAGTCCAATGATTACACCATTATATATTTCTTTGCAAAACTATTGTGGTTTCCGATGCCAATCCATTTCAATACGTCCTTACCAGGCGTATCATAGGGGGAAAATACAATAAATGGATTGTCATTTTACAATAAAATACACATGTAACACTATTTTTTAAAGCTTGAGGCTTACCATCTCTTTGTTTATTTAATTAAAGACATATGTAACACTATTTTTTAAAGCTTGAGGGTTACCATCTCTTTGTTTACTTTTTAATTGTATGGTTGAGACTGTTGATTAAGATTGGTTTTCATTGATGTCAACCCTTGAAGAAAGACCCGTAGCACAAAGGTTTGGGTAATGGACCCAATATTGTTTGATGTAAATATGACTCATTATTTTTTTGTCATTGTTGATAAGAAGTAAATATGGATGAACTCCAAAGTGGTCCCCTTATGGCGAAAGCCCTCACGGGAAGACGCTTTGTGGAGTAAGAGAAACCAATCTTAATTGTGGAATAATGAGATGAAGGAAAGTGAATTTGTCAAGGAAAATATCCTAGATGGATAGTTCTTGTCATGTCATTTCTGGTGGTATGTGGAACATCACATAATTCCTCATGGTTAGAGAGTTATGACCATGAGAAGTTGGAGACCCTAGGTTTGGGTAATGGACCCAAGTTTGTTTGATGGGTAACAATATGAGTTATGATATATTTTTAGATAATATTATTCTATATGGATATTAAATTTCATGCCATTTCTGGTGGTATGTAGAATGTCACATAACTCCTCACGGTTTGAGAGTTATGGCCTTACGAAGTTGGAGGACCCTCATATGTCAT
>JZKD02S1159069.1:269124-286172 GCA_000966675.3 Picea glauca | reverse complement strand
TTGGATGCACTTTTTTATGGTACAGGTTGATTACAGGTTGGTGCATGGTTGATGCACTTGTTTATGGTATAGGTTGATTACAGGTTGGTGCATGGTTGATGCACTTGTTTATGGTGCAGGTTAATTATAGGTTGAGGTACAGGTTGATGCATGGTTGATGCATGGTTCATATTTATTGGTATAGGTTTACAATGGTATATCTCACAGTGATAGTGTGACAGTCGTTCCATCATTCTACTTCTACTTCAGGGTGGTAGGATGGGGCAAGGATAGGTGGTTGTAGCCACCTTCCGGTTGTAGCCGGAGAACATTGGGGGTTGTAGTCTCCTTCTGGTTGTATCCAGAGAATTCGGGAGTTGGAGCTTCCCTTAGGTTGTAGCCTGAGAAACTAGGGGGTTGGAGCCTCCTTCCAGTTGCAGCTGGAAAACAAAGGAAGTTGGTGCTTCCAATGAATGTAATTCTTCAAGACATATAAGAAGAAGCATTTCATGGTTTTCTCCCGATTTGGGTTTCCATGTAAAACACTGGTGTACTGTGTATGCCTGTGATTGTTTATTTCTTACTTCTCATTATTGGATAATAATTCTACATTGATATAACATTTGAAGAAAATTGATTATAATTACACTATTACTAATTGAGCCCCCCTCTTAGTAATCCAACAGAGACTTGTCATTCTGCCTTCATTTTCCTTTCTTTTCCATCCATCAACGCTTTCTAAAAACATTATTATGTCATGCAACTACCACAATGAATTGGAAATTCAAATGAGATACTAGGATAGGACTTGGCTCTATATCAATTAAAGATATAGTCCTAAACATATGACTTGAAATTCACATTCTTTCTTTCCAAAATTTGTTGCAATTGATTCAAATTTGATCTAAGCAAGAAATAATTAGCTAAGGCAATTTTTGTTTATGAGGAATGATATGGGCAAGGTTTGAGGCTTTGGGTAAAAAATGGAAACTAAAGAGTCTGGGACGCCTGACCTTCCACGTATCCCTCCACCTCCTATATGTTAGCTCTTGCAAATGAAGAAAGGGTTCTTTTGGCAAAAGGGAAGAAGGAGTATCATGCGGAGAATTCATTGAGAAGTAAGAATTTGAACCAAAGAGCCTGTAATCATGCTCATTACTGAATAATAAGAGCCTGGCTGAAGTCAATTGAATGTTGGTTTTCCCATTTGAGTTTCCAGGGTAAAATATCGTCTTATGATTTCCTTCATTCTACTTCATCTATGTGCTCAGTAATTAGTTGGTTCAATTTCTCTTGTGTAGTTCTATTAAAAAGAAGATTGCTAGTAATCAATGAAATTGGGATTATACCTCTTACAAAAATGGCTATGGGTGAGTGCTAGCTAGCCTTATGTTTTCCTCCTTGGGTGAAGAATTACTTGAGCTCAGTTCTGTTTGGTAGAGTCTAGTCCCAATTGATAATTGTTCCATACATAGATTTTCTTTATAAATGAAATCCATGGCCCTCCTCATAGAGCCATTGGTAAGACTTTCCAAATAGATATTTCTCTCTCCTTATGGGCATGCTTATGGTCGTTTCTCTTTTGCTGAGAATTGCATGATACCTATGTTTCCATGTTTGGGTGTTGTATTTTGAGACTCCATCGACTTGCTCAACTCCCTCATGTTCCTTTTTCTTTCAGAACTTGTGTATGGAACCCAAGTAACGAGTAGAAAACTCCATGCACCTCACATTCATTGTCTAGTTTGTGTGTGGAACCCAAGGCCGAGGAGAAATCTCAATGCACCTCTTATTATTTATCTAAAACTACATGTGGAACCTTTCCGTGAGGAGGAAAACCCTCCATGAATTATCTCTTTTCTAGTGCAAGGAGAGATATCACTAATGTTTCTCTTGCCCAATCTCCATTTGGAACGATCTACACTCTATATTAGGTGTCTAGGTAGAACACTAGAAAATATCCATTAATACCATAACCTTTCATTAATACCATAACCTTTCATGACATATTTGGGTGTTAGACCACCGGTGAGCTAGGTAAATTTGTTTTACTCATGAGAGTTGGTCGTACTGAATTAAATGGTTGGACTTTGAGTTCTAGGTGATTTAGGGGTATGGATAGTTCCGCCACTTAATCCTTTGTTGAGAATAGTCCTTTGGTAGGATTACAATAGAACTAACAGATATTATTAATTACATTGGGGTTTGTGTTGACAAAGTGGTTGGGCTATGAGCCTTCCAATTTCGTTTCCGATCAGAGGGTATCAGAGCACTAAGTTCAAATATCTAGTGTGACATATATGGTAAGTACCCGCAATGGATATAAGAGAAGTGAATAGGTTTTGTTACTAGGATTAGAGTGAAGTAGAGCACAACACATGACTCGCAAATATCAAGTTGGAAATGAGGATGAATACCCTAGAGTGATTTTGGATCGAATTGAGCTGGGCATGGCCACACTAACATCAATGGTTTCATAGTTGGTGGTAGTGCAATTTAAGGAAATGTCATCAATAGATATTGGTCACAATGAACCCAAAAGAGAAGAAAGGAAGCCAGAGGTAGAATGTAAGGTTGAACTAGAGATGGAGGAATGCAACAATAGTAAGACATAGGAACCTTTCCGTGTGGAGGCCAATGTGGAAACCAAACCATATGTTGGAGAAGTGGGTTCCATCAAATTGAACAATGGCTAAAATATATGGAGGTATACTTGAGTGTGCATGAAGTAACAGGAAAGTAAAATATTACATTCGCTTGATTGAATCTTGAAGGCCACGCTTTTGCATTGTGGGAGAGTGATGTAGTAGGAAGAACACTGGAGAATGAGCCATCAATCATAGAATGGGAGGTGTTCAAGAACATGATCAAATACCAATTATACCCAATCATATAGGAGGAGAACCAACAAATAGTCTAGCATTATTTCAGGACAGTGGGTGCAAGATTTCAAGAAGAGAGAAATCCAAATGGGAGTCTCCATCAAACTTCCTGAGATGTTTATCAAGGACGTGGGGGAATTGATACCACATATTCACATCAGTTGATGTTGTTTAGACCAAAGGAAATTGATGAGGTTAGTGTTCAGGCACAATACCTTGAAGGAGATAAGTGGAAACAACAACCAAACACACTCAAGAAAACAAAACTGCAAGAGAAGAAGAGGAAGGGAAAGAATAAAAAGAAGTGGAATGAGAAGAATATTGTGGAAGTGACACAGGAAGAAACCTGTTTTACCAAACAATGCAAATGTTGCAACCAATAGGAACATACTGAAGAGGACTGTTGGTTGGAAATTACACCCTCAGAAGCACCCCAAGCATTTCCAGAAGAAGAAGAAAGCAATTCTAAGTGTGGATGTTGAGGAGAAGGTGGACATCACCTCATACCTACAAGGGGAGATCAGTTGCATCAATATGTAAAAGGAGGTGGCATTAGTCAGTTGCAACCATAGGGAGGAGAAGGTACTCACTGAATTGTTTTGCATTAAAATCCACATGAAATAGAATATTGTGGATTGTTTGTTTGATCCTAGTTCACAGTCCAACTTAATCTCTACACAACTTGTTGAGAATATTGGGCTAGAGACATAGGACCATCTGTAGCCATACCCCTTGGGTCGGTGGGTAAGACAAGATATGGAATTGAAGGTAAGCAAGCAATGCATATTCAAATTCACTATCAACCAAAACTATTTTGGCGAAGTGGTTGAAGATGTGGTCCCTTTGGATGTGTGCAGAGTCATCTTGGAAAGCCCATATTTGTATGTGAGGGATGCCATCTTCAGGAAAAGATCTAACCAATATAGACTGGTCAAAGAGGGAAGAGCATATTCCATAAATGCACACGAAGACAAATCGAAACTCTCTCTGATCAATGCTCATCATGCCAGAAGAATCATGAGAAGTATGAAGAAATGTGTCTTACTATTTTTAAGAGAAGGAAAACAACAAGGAGAAGGAAACCAGTTGGAGATGAAGTGACGCAGCCACATACCCCACGGGGTCCCTGTGCCCGACCTCCCGGTCAAAAGGATCATTCTGTCAAAATTTGTGAGCCGGAGCGGCTCTTTCAATCCCCTGCTGGAATCGTCGTGAAAATTCGATCCACAAGTCCTTCTACCCACCTGCACGGTCTTCTGCACTCCACCGTGTGTTTCCCCGATTGAATTTCGGGTTTCGGGATTTTCTGTTTTTCGATGTTAAGAGTTCTCTATCCTATTGAATCCCCGATCTACGATTTTTTGATTCGGCTCCTTTTTTCCTTAGCCCTGTCTAGCTACGCTCTATTCCATATGACCAGCTCTCATAAGACCGCAGTCTTATGTCTTTTGGGATTTCCCTATTCAAAAGTCCAATGCCTCGACCTCTTGACTCCCGAAATGGCCTTTCTCGCCTTAGCCTCTCCTGGCTATGCCCTGGTCCACATGACCACCTCTCATAAGACTACAACCTTATCTCTTTTTGGGGTTTAGGGCTTTCCAATGCCGAAATGTATAGACACTTTGTCCCCAGGATCCCCGATATCACGAATCCCATAATGCCAATAGATGGCTTTCTTTTCGGGAAATTTCCTGACTGCTTAGATATCTGGCACATGTCCTCCTATGATGGACGGTCCTGATCGCTTCTCACGATTTCAAGACTTCAAATGCTCTGGACGTCTCATCTTTAGGATTCATGATTTTCCAAATCTCGTAATGCCGATGGACTCTCCTATCGGGATTTTCCCCGAACTCTTGATTTACGCCATGCGTCCCCTCCAGATGGACGATCCTGATTTACTCTCAGGATTTCGAGACTTGTGATGCCCCGATGACACAATTTATCTGTCAACTCAAAACCCCGGTGGCTGACAGGTTCTCAATTTCTACCACGTGTCTCAATAGATGGACGACCCAGATTGATTCCAGGATTTTCACCATGGGGATTCCCGATCTCTTGTCATCGTGATTCCTGATTTCACGAATTCCAAAATCCCAATGGCCACGCCTCTCGTCGGGACTTTTCTCCTTTGCTTACGAGGGTTTAAACCTTGAGAAACTTTTGTTCGATCCAACACCTAACGGAGTTTCGACACTTCTTGATGAAGTGTCTCCACTGTCCTTTCCACCGATCTTCTACGCACACTCTAGAGATTAAACTCTATGCGTCTTCACCCGATCCAACAGCTGACGGGTGTTCGAGTGAGATCCGATGGCTCACGATCTCCTCCTTCTATATGCTCCTCCTACTCTCTCCTAGAAATGAAATCTTCAATGGTCCAGATCTCTTTTCCGGTCTGATCGGACAACTGCTATGCCTCCTCCTTGAGCTTCAGCTCTTTCTTCCGGAACTTGGAAGAATTTCCAATTTCTCAAAGGCCTCAACCTTTTCCTTCTTTCTCCTCTGCGAACTCCTTTCCTTTGAGTTCTCCCGCGCATATATGAAAACACTATCTCTCCTGAGCTTCGGGAACTCTGAACTCTCCAAAGAGTTCTTCGGTTTCTGCACTCCTTGCAGCTATAGCTCCGTGCACTGAAAGCACTACTCCTCCTGAGCTTATCCTTGAATCTCCAAGGGATTCTTTGACTTCTGCGCCTCTGCAGAGTCTTCACGCACACAAAGTGCTATCTGTCCTGATCTTCTCAAACACTCAAATCCCTAAGGAAATAAATCCTTCATCCTTTCTGTTGCAGATGGAGAACTTGGATGTCCTCCGGGCTATCCTTCTGCTCAAGCAACCTATTGCTGAGTATTTTAGGGTGTTCAACAACCCTATGAATATCCCTCAGTGGATTCTTCTTCAAATTACAGAACTCAACAAATTTCTCTTCTTGTGCCTGTCTACACACTGTCTCAATGCCCACCTGGTAGAGTATCCTCTCCTGTGCACCTTATGCGCCTAATCAATGCCCACTTGGCAGAGCTCTCAGAATCCTCAGTGATTCTGGTTCTCCTTGAACTCAAAACATAGTTCTTCTCAATGCATCATTGTGCATATGCTCAATGCCCACTTGGTAGAGCTCTACAGAACTCCTCAGAGATTCTGTCTGCAACTGTGTTTCCATATACAGCCTTGCCTCCAAGGTATTCAACAACCTTTAGGTCTTCCTCTGAGTTGATGATTCTAGTTCCCATGCCCACCTGGCACGTCTTTGTCTGAATCCGCAGAGTTCAGAAATGCACCCTCTATGCACTACTATCAGAACCCGCAACGTTCTGCCACACCTTCCTGGTGTGAAGCCTCAAAGACCTCTCAAACCTGAAATCAAAACAACCTGCAAATGTACAACCACAACATACATTCATAGCATGAATTCACAGCATAAAATAGAACACGCCAAGGAATCCACATAACACAAAAATACATGCAGGAAAAACTGCTTCTGTTTGTATTAAAATGGCAAATGCCTGTTTACAAAGGTGTTCTTGAGCACGGCCTGTAACAAGGTATCAACTCCTCTCTCCTGCTCTCTACTCGCAGATTCTCTTCTATTCTCCTAGCCTCTTCTCTCTCTCTCTCTCTCTCTCCTCCTAAAATGAGATCCCAGTAGATATTTTACATGAGGGGGCTCTTAGAGCACTTCCCTCCAATCTACCTACCCTATTCAATTACATTCAATGGGTTGTCTAGTCCACCATATGGATCTAGATCTCAACCTTACAAACATTAAAGGCCTACCTACTCTAATGCCTGCACAAAGGCATGGCTCCATGGCTCAACAAACTACAACATTAATTACATTCAAATTCAAAATTGAAGATGAGGGCTGCGCCTCTCTTCAACCTTGAATGCATGCACTGACGTGGTTGGCTGGCTGGTTGACTGGCATGGAGAGATGCTCCTACATCATGAAGGCATCCTTGGAAGGATGTAGTGGCAAGCAACGCCAGCAACTAAAATAATTGATAGAATCATATAGGGAAGTTTTTTAGGAGCCTCAGGGATTTCCACCCAAGTGCGAGGTTGAACATGAGATTCAGTTGTCTCCAGAGTCAACACTACCAAACATAGGGTTGTATAAGTAGTCCATCATCGAAGAAAATGAAGTGAAGAAGTAGCTTAAGCATTTTCAAGTGGTTTCATAGTGATGTATTGTCATCGATGTCAAGGTTGTTAATCAAAGGAAGTTGTATCATTGATGTCATGTCCAAGGTAGTCTATGAGCATGAACGTTTCTATGTAGGAAGTACCAAATCCCAAAGTGCCCCCCTTATGGTGAAAGCCCTCATGGGAAGACACTCTTGGATAAAGTTCTCAAAGTGGTCCCCTTATGGTGCAATCTCTCATGGGAAGATGCTTTGCAAAGTCCAAAGGGTTAAGTGGTTGAGTAATCCTAGTAGTGTGGTTAATGAAACTATTAGCACCATGATTTTCATTGCTAAGGTTAGAGGTTTGTCAACAATTTTGCAAATTCATGCATGTTAGCACCCATATTGTTTTTATGCCTGGAATCATCTAACATCTCCAAGGGTCAGTTTCAAAAGGAAGGTTTTAATTTATTATTTTCATTTCCATTTGCAACTGGGCGCTGCAAAATTTGCTACGCGTTGTGCATAATTCTTTATCGCGCAATGGATTTTTGTCGCGCAGTGGATGTTGTCTCACAATGGATTTCGTCATGTAGTGGATTTTGTTGCGCAGAGGATTTCGTCGCACAGTGGATGCTGTCACATAGTGGATTTTGTCGTGCAATGGATGTTGTCACGCATAGGATTTTGTCGCGCAATGGATTTTGTTGTGCATAGGATGTTGTCGCACAGTGCATTTTATTGCGCACAAGCTACATGCCGCACTATGAAAATGACTATTTTAGTGGTCAACTTAAAGATCAATTTTTGACCAATTGGAGAGGAATTTTGAAAATCCCCGAGAGGTTTTTGTCAAGGACAAACCAAATAATAAAAATCTCTATCATATTTGCAAAATGTGTCACTTATTGGGAGATTCGAAGGCATCGTTGAGCCCTATTTTTCAGCGTTCATGATTTCTTGTCCGAGACATGTTTTTGCGATACATATTCCATCCATATGGAGATGAATTTAATGAAATAGAGAGAGGTTTTTCTTTAAAATGAGCTTAGATAAAACAACCTCTCTAATTTTATAAAAATAGTTTTTTATCAATGAGATATGATGTCATCTTTAACGCCTATTTTCCCAGTTTTGCTGCACAATCCGTTGTGTTTTTTGTTGTAGGTTATTGTTGCGTATCAGACTTGTTGTGCATGGGTGACAGAGTGTCTAGAAGTGAAAATGATGGCTCATCACAACCATATGGTCGAATTTGTATCAGGATCAATGGCTGTAAAGAATATTTTGGTTACGATTATGATTTGGCAAAGTCAGGTTTTCTATTTTTAGTGAATCCGTTGAAGTTATTGTTCTCTTTCAAAGAAAATGGATCCATGATTCCATGAGAGAGTAGATCGACCCTAATAGCCAAGGGTGACATTAGTTTCTATATATGGGGATCATTTTCATGTAAGCTAGGTTGGTTGGCAAATTGGGTAGATGATATCTATTGTATGTAATATGAGTTTTGATCGGAATTTAATGCAAAGGTCCTGTGATTTGATGAAAATATTCTAGTTGTAATAGTTGGATGTATTGTGCTTATTTATTTGCATATGCGCTTTCCTGTTATCTTTATTCCATATATTTTTTTGTCTATTTCGAAACGAATTATCGAACCTGCAAATTTGTTGTATTGTGCCCCTTGTTTGCGCCACTTAGACAAAACATTTTCCTCTCAAGCTAACTCTGAATTCGTCCACAACGACGCTCTTGAGTTGCTTCCTGTGTTTTCTCCTGCCACACATTATGGTTTACACTGAAGGCTATTTCTCTTCTAGACTTATCCTCTCAAATCCAGTCACTAAGTCATTTGTCCCATCTCTTCCTCAGATCGACCCCATAGCCCAAGTCTTACTTTTCTGTGAAAACATAACCAGAACCCATTTATCATAGGTGTTAAATATAGCCATCATTTTCAATGTCATATCCCATGTGGAGACCGTGCCATTTCCGAGAGAGCCCTCTCCATATCCAAAAGGCTAGTTCCAGGTCTCAAAGTTGGTTGAAAAAGTTACCTTCATCATCTATTTATCAGTCGAATAGATTTACAGAGTGCTAACAGAACCCAAGTTTGGATGAGGAATAATGTAATGAAGATCAGTGAATTTGTTGGTGAGACTATTCTATATGGATAGTACATGTCGTGTTGTTTCCAATGATATGTGGTATGTCACGTAGTTCCTCACAGTTGAGGAGATATGACTTAGTGAAGTTGGAGAACCCTCATGAGTTATCTAGAAGCCCCTAGAAGGTCAAAGAAGTCAAATTATTCTAGAAGATCCTAAAGGAAGTTGACTAGTCAAAGTGGTTGCAACTAGGAGTTAATCATGGGTTAAGTTGTTGCAAAAAGAAAATAATTAAAAATAAATTAGTTGCAACTAGAAGTGGTGAATTTACTATTTGTGGATAAAGTTGTTGTAAGTGGACAGAGTGGTTATAAGTGGACAAAGTAGTTAGAAGTGGGTTATCCCTAAAAGAAGGAAGTTGGTTAGAAGATAACCCATATAGGAAGCTACTTAGAGAGTATAAATAAAAGAGCAAGGGTCTCTTATGTTAATGATATTTGAGCATATTGAATATTTATTATCTTTTGTAAGGCTTATTGCAGGTACTTATTGATACATTTGAAGTTACGCAAGTCTGAGGTAGAAAAGGAAGGTTGATGGATAAAGTTTAGAAGCTTCAGAAAAACCATAGTTTTTGAAGCGTACACGGTTGTAGTGGAGGAGGTCACATACATACGCAGGCTACCATGGCTGAGGTAGCGTACATACGTGGGTTGTAGAAGCACAAGGCGCGCACAACTGAAGAGATCATAAAAATTGAGTAGATGTTGGTGCCAAGTCCCTGAAGTCTAAAGCAAATTTCCAGATCAACATGCTACAGGTTTAGATAATCTACAGAAGTTATGGTATAGTTACATGTTTTTTTGATGCTTAGATCTTCTTATGATATGGTGAATTGTTGAAGCATTCTTGGTATGGTTGATCTTGTGATATCTGGATATGGTATATGCTGGTTGATTGGTTGAGTGAACAACATTATTATGTAAGGTACAATTATGATATGGTTGAGGGATATATATGTTGTATGATGATGCATGCATGAGGGACATGCATAGGTTGTTGGAGATGCTTCATCAATGACATGGTACAAATGACACATGATGGATGCAGTGACAGGTTGGATGATGATGTATATAGGTGGATGTGAGAGAGGGAACAAAGTTTCAGAGTTGTAGAAACTAGTAACCCTAGTTTTATGAGGGTGTACGCAGGATGACAGAGGAAAGGACACGTACATACACGTGCTACAATATAGGAAATTCATGTACATACGCATGCTGCAGTATAGACAGGTTGTGTTTCTGTTGGTACATTTGACAGATTGTTTTCTGTCTACAAGCTGGGTCTTGTAATGAGGGTTGGATTCCTCACAACTCAGTTGGTGTTGAGATCTGCAAGCTGGTTCTTGTATTGAGAGTTGGTACTCTCTTGGAATTGGTGCTCTTTTCAGTTGGTGTTGATAAACCCTAGAGATTGTAGTCTCCTGTAACACATAATACAAAACGCTTACACATATATATGTTGTTCTTTGTGTTTATTATGGTGATGGTTTATAGTTATCTATTATTGATGAATGTTTTTGATACATGCAAGTAGCTAAGTATGAATGAATAATATGTTTGAAGTGGTTTCAAGATAAATGTTTGAAAGAAGTGTAAAAAGAGCCACGCACTGATTCACCCCCCCCCCCCGCTTAGTGTGGTCGGTGTGTCCAACAAATGGTATCAGAGCAGGCCTTTACTATAATCCTTACAAGCTTGAAGGAGATCCGTGGACACACAAATGGATAAATATGCAGAAGAAGTTCCCTTCTTTGATGAGACAGATTACTTAGCATGGAGAATAAATATGAAAGGGTACTTGAAGTCAAAAGGAGCAGGTGTTTGGGATACAATTGTTTTTTGATCAGTTCCCTCGAAGAATCAGACAAAATTTGCAGCTCAAAAGGAATCAAAGAAGAATAATGCAGTGGCATTCAAGACCATCTTCAATGGACTTTCAGTTTCTTTCAAAGAAAGCATAGGAAAGTGGACCTCCGCCAAAGACCTATGGCTAAAACTGGAGAAGGCATATCAAGACTCAATCATCAATGAAGGTAAATACTCTCGAAAATATTCTTATTGTAATAGTTATAAATGCAATGATATTGAATGTTCTCCTAAAAATGAAGAAGAAGAATGGAAGTTGAAAGAACAAGTATTGAGAATTTAGGATACTCTTAGAAGTGAATGAAGAAAATTGAACAACTAGACATGACTAAAGGCATAAATAAAGAGGAAAAATTAATATTTTTTGAGGCATACATGAGTTTCTGTGGGAGAAGTCACATACATACACGAGGTGAATTATAGAAAAATTGCATACATATGCAAGTTGTCAGAAGAAAATCTGCGTACATGAGGTAAAGCTTTGAAAAAGGGTGCACAAATGAGTTGCAACATGGCTTGATGGTACAACACAATTTATGCAGGGTCTGAGATGGTATGTTGCAGGTGTTCATGAATAAAGGTTTTCTTGTATGTGTGTTTGATTAATGCATGGTGATGATATATGGTTAGTTTTGGAGCATATGCTTGAATCCTATCTTGGATGCATGGTACAAAACCCTTGTGTGTGGATTGAGGCATTTTCTATTAAGGTACAATGTTGGTTATGTTAAGTACTTATCATTAAGTTGTGGCACTTTGTTTATGAGGTACATCATGTTTAATGTGATACTATATAGAGATACATCACTGATCTATTGAGGCATATTCTTGGTACATCTCTAGAGGCATTATTATTGCATTATACTTGATATAGTGAATGGTTTTTGAGGCAGATTTGTTGTAGTACATGGCTGGTACATATGTGAGCTCTATTGATATATCTTGAGATGTATTGTGACAGGATTTTGTTAGTGATATTTCTATATTACTGAGACATACTTGAGGCTTGGTATATTGTATCTTGGTGACATTTAGGAGTATACTTGAGGCATGAGTTTGAAGGTCTTGGTATATGACTTGAGACACTTGTTATGGTGTATGTTGATTTATGCCTACTTGTTGAGATACAATGATGGTAGATATCTTGGATACATTGGCACATGGTTTATGGTAATTGGTTGAGACATATCATGAGTGATATGACACTTGTTTGAGGTACATGGTTGGCATGTTGTATGGTTGATGATGTTATTGATGCATTTGTATGAGGCACTTGTGGGTGATCTATATACATGCTTGGTACACATTTGGCACATATTCTTGGCATATGGTTGAGATACATTTCATGGTATATGATGCATGGTATGGTTGGCACATGCTATGGTGATGTTGTACATCTTGATGAGTCATATCTTGATCTATGGATGATGCATGATTAGTACATACTTGATACATTGTTAGAGGCACTTGCTAGTTGGCACATGGATGATGTGGCCTATATGTATGGATATAGTCTTAGAAGAACATCTTGATTGTGGTACATGTTGTTGATGTTTGTAAGTAGTCTTGGTTGATTCTCATATTGGTGATATTGTGCATATGGTTGAGAGACGTTCTGGTGATTGATCTTGGTGAATAAATCTAGTTTGGTTGATGAGATTGATGTGACAATTTGTGTTATGAATAGTTGATGCACTTGTGCTGGTACCTAGTTTGGTGCATGGTTGATGCACTGGTTGGTGATATAGGTTTGGTGCTTGGTTGATTCACTTGTTTATGGTACATGTATAGATTGATGGATCGTTGTATCATGCATGGATAGGTCCAAGGATTGTCATAGGAATAACAAATTATTGTTTTCTTGATGCAGTATTGTTGAGTAGTTGATCAATGTTCCAGTAGAGAAGCAACATCCACAACATAATCAGATTACAGTGGTAGCATATTGTTCATAGTCATTACACAACATCTTGTAGAGAAGACAGGGGGACACATACCCATAGGGGGATTTATTCTTTTTCCCATGATTGGTTACATAAGTATGATTCATGGAGGAGAGATGATAGATATGATCATAGAAGGAGTATTGGCAACCATGCCATCATCATTACATCAGAGTGATATATGTTGTCAAAGGGGGAGATATTAATCATATGCATGGAGAGCATCCCAAAGGAAAATGCAGAAAGGGGGAGTAGCCTCAAGGACAGTTCTGTCATGGGGAGAAACCCCAAAGAGATATACCCTTTTCCATTGATGTCAAAGGGGGAGAGATAAAACATTGATGAGGAGTGACGATCACATAGGGAGCATGAGAATTTCCATGTCTAAGTGTTTCCATCATTATTTCCATCAATTATTGGTGTTGACATCAATTTTGGTGTTGCCATCAATGCCAAAGGGGGAGATTGTTGTACTATGTTTTCATTGATGTCAAAGGGTTGATGTAAAGTGGTGTCATAGTGATGTGTTTTCATTTATGTTAAGGTTGTTAATCAAATGAAGTTTTATCATTGATTCCATGTCCAAGGTAGTTGATGAGCATGAATGTTTCTATGTAGGAAGTACCAAATGGATGAACTCCAAAGTGGTCCCCTTATGGTGAAATACCTCATGGGAAGACACTCTTGCATAAAGTTCTCAAATTGGTCCCATTATGGTGCAAGTCCTCATGGGAAGATTCTTTGCAAACTATAAATGGTTAAGTGGTTGAGTAATCCTAGCAGTGTGGTTAAGGAACCCATTTTGGGTGAGGAATAACGTAATGAAGATCAATGAATTTGTAGGTGAGACTATTCTATATGGATAGTACATGTTGTTTCATTTATGGTGATATGTGGTATGTCATGTAGTTCCTCACAATTGAGGAGATAGGGATTACTGAAGTTGGACAACCCTCATGAGTTATCTAGAATCCCCTAGAAGGTCAAAGAAGTCAAATTATTCTAGAAGCTCCTAGAGGAAGTTGACTAGTCAAAGTGGTTGCAACTATGAGTTAATCATGGGTTGATTTGTTGCAAAAATAAAATAATTAAAAATAAATTAGTTGCAACTAGAAGTGGTGAATTTACTATTTGTGGATAAAGTGGTTGTCAGTGGAGAAAGTGGTTAGAAGTGGGTTATCCCTAAAAGAAGGAAGTTGGTTAGAAGATAATGCCTACATGAAGCTACTTGGGAGAGTATAAATAAGAGAGCAAGGGTCTCTTATGTTAATGATCTTTGATCATATTGGATATGTATTATCTTGTGTAATATTTATTGTAGGTACCTATTGATACATCTAAAGTTATGCAAGTCTGAGGTAGCAAAGGAAGGTTGATGATGAAAGTTTCGAAGCTTCGGAAATACCCTAGTTTCTTAAGCGTATATGAGCTGCAATGGAGGAGGTCATGTACATTTTCAAGCTACCATGGCTGAGGTAGTGTATATATGTGGGTTGTAGAAGGACATGACACATACAACTAAAAATGTCATAAAAATTCAGTAGATGTTGGAGCCAGGTCCCTGAAGTCTAAAGAAAGTTTCCAAATCAACATTATACAGGTTCAGATCATCTCCATAAGTTCTAGTAGATTTCCATGTTTTTTTTATGCTTATATATTCTTATGATATGGTGAATGCTTGAAGCATTCTTGGTATGGTTGATCTTGTGATATCTGGATATGGTAAATTCTAGTTGATTGGATGAGTGAGAAACATTCTTATGTATGGTACAATTTTGATATGGTTGAGGGATATCTATGTTGTATGATGATGCATGTATGAGGGACATGTATATGTTATTGGATATGATTCATTGATGACATGGTACAGATGGCATAGGCTGGATGCAGTGACAGGTTGGATGATGATGTATACAGGTGAATGTGACAGAGGCAACAAAGTTTCAGAGTTGGAGAAACTAGTAACCCTAGTTTTATGAAGGTGTACGCAAGATGACAGAGGAAAGGATGCATACATACTCATTTTGCAATATAGTCAGGTCACATACATACGCATATTGCAGTATAGGTAGGTCGCATATATTTTGGTACATTTGATAGATTGTTTTATGTCTACAAGCTAGGTCTTCTACTTGAAGGTTGGATTCCTCATATATCAGTTGGTGTTGAGATCTGGAAGCTTGGTCTTGTATTGAGAGTTGGTACTCTCTTGGAGTTGGTTCTCTTTTTAGTTGGTGCTGATAAACCATAGAGATTGTAGTCTCTTGTAACACATAATATAAAAAACTTGTGCATATATCTAGTGTTTTTTGTGTTTATTACTGTGATGGTTTATAGTTATCTATTATTGATGAATGATTTTGATACACACAAGTAGCTAAGTATGAATGAATAATATGTTTAAAGTGGTTGTTAAATAAAGTTTTGAAAGAAGTGTAAAAACAGACACACACCAATTCATCCCCCCCTCTCATTGTGGTCAGTGTGTCCAACAAAGAGACCATTATACACATGGATCTTCAACCCCTTCAAAATCTACAGAGCCAGAATAAGATGCAACAGGTGAGGCACTACAAGTAGTTGGGTTTCTTACAACAATTTCACCTATGGATTGAATACAAGAAAGGATTCACAAATAAGCTTGAAGACATGCTTTCTTGGTCACCACTAAAGAGGATTACAGTGGTTTGAGTGATAATGTAGTGAGAACCCCATTCACTCATACACTTCTAAGTTAATACTACGAAGAAGATGAAGACTTCAGAAGAGTATATAAGCAACTGAAGGAGAGGTTGGTTACTTCCATAGAAGGGAATTAATACCACCTACAAGATGAGTTCTTGTACAAGATCGACAAACTATGCATACCTCAGGGCAGAAGAGTTCAATTTATGAGAGTTTCTGGGAATTTTGGTGTGGAAAATACTGTGGTAGACCTACAACGACATGTGTATTGTCAAAATATGCAGGAACATGTGGAAACTTTTGTGAGAGGTTGCGTCCTTTGTAGCACTAGCAATATAAGTAACCAAAAACTTGGCATGTACATTCCTCTACCAGTACCAACCAGGCCTTGGGAGATCATTTCCATGGACCTTGTTGGATGTTTGTATATGAATCGTAAGGGACATGACTACTTGTTTGTAGTGGTGGATCGCTTGAGTGAAATGTGCATGCTCATCCCGTGTAAGAAGATAGTATCGGTATGAGAAGAAAATAAGCTATTTTTAAATCATGTTTGGGTACATTTCGGATTTCCAACCTCCATCAGATCTAAATGAGACAACAAATTTTTGGGTAGGTTCTGGACAACACTTTGGGAAATGATGGATACCAAATTGAAGCATTCAAAAACATTCCATCATGAGATCAATGGACAAACCAAGGTTGTTAATTGAATATTGGTATATTTATTGAGAGGCTACAATATCCAACATATGAAGACTTGGGGCGAGAAGCTGGTATACATCCAACATTCATACAACCAAGAACTACATACTTCTACCAATAGGTCTCCTTTTGAGACATGTCTTGGCTATTTACCTCTCTCACCATTTGACATTGTGTATGGGAAACAACAAGATGGAGTAGGAATAAAGGGGATGAATATAAGGAAAGCACGTTTGTGGAAAAAATCAAACAAATACATATAATGGTTTAGGAGTAGCTTGAGAATATTCAACAACTTTATAAAGATAGTGTTGTGGGGTATTCTACCCTACAGACTAATAAGCTAGGGCTCTAAACTTATACGCAGATCATGACCCTTAAGATTTAACTTTTAACCTCCTACCCAAAATCTCAACCCCTTTTCTCAGGCAAACACGGGAAGAATAAACCAATCCTTTTTCCGACGGTTGAAGTATATCCTCCGTTGGGTTGCTATCTCCTTGCTGCTGCTGCTCCTTCTACAAAGATTCCTGCAATTAAGACAATACTATGCATGCATGCTACTGATCTACTAGGGGGTTAGAGACAAAACATAAATCAAAAATCATAGATGAGACTCATGTATTCGGGACGGGAAAAGTATCTTTTTCATTAATCTCAATATGAATCAACTTACAATGATTT
>JZKD02S1159069.1:257017-268770 GCA_000966675.3 Picea glauca | reverse complement strand
TTGCTTGTTTTAAGTGGTTTTTTAGGAATTGCTCAGCATGGTTTTTGGCTAGGAAGAGGCATGAGTGGGCCTGATGCCAGGTAAGCAGGGATAGTGCAATTTAGGGTTATAACAACTAGACATGACCAACATAGGGAGGACCAAAATTTTTGTGTTGGAGATAAGGTTTGGCTATATCTCTGCAAGGAACAATTGCAGGGAATGACAAAGAAGCTCAATCCTCTCAGATATGGACCTTTTGATATCATGGAATAGGTGAATGAGAATTCTTTTAGGCTAAGGATTCCTCCCTATAATCAAATCATATCAATGGTAAATGTATAATATTTTAAATTTTTTGAACCCTCCATTCTAGATGAGGAAGAGGAACGATAGGCTCTCCTGATTGTGGAATATTTTTCACCACACCCTTCAGAAGAATTAGAATAAGATATAATTTTGCAACGCAAGGAGCGGATCACTTGTAGAGAATGACAAGGGTTGTGGCAGATTGGTCTCAAAAGATAGACTCTAAGGAAGGATAAATTGTATGAGAGGAACCAAATTTCAAGAAGATTCCCTCATCTCTCCTTGGAAAATTTTGTGGACCAAAAGCCTCCCAATGGGGAGGTGTGATCTGAATTGGATCTAAGCAAGAAACAATTGGCTAAGTCACATGCTTTTACAACGAATGACATGGGAGAGGTTCAAGGATTTGGATAAATAATGGAACATTCTATTGGCATGAAGGGCCCCATATCATCATGACCTACATCCACATCTTCAATCAATCAAAACCTAAGTAAAGTGATAGAAGATAATTATGAAAGAAAAAAGAAAAAAACATTAAATAAATAAGGGCTTGTAGACCCTCTTGATACTCATAAAAGACAAAAGGAAAAAAAATGAAAGGATGAAAACCGAAATTGGGGAAACCGAAGAGTCAAGGATGCTTGACCTTCCACCTATCCCCTCAACCTCCTATATGCTAGCTCTTATAGATGAATAAAGGGTTCTTTTGGAAAAAGGGAAGAAGGAGGATCCCATGGAGACTTCACTGAGAAGTATGAAGCTGAACTAGAGAGCTTGTAATCATGCCCATTACTGAATATAAAATCCTAGCCAAATCCAATTGAATGTTGGTTTTTTCATTTGGGTTTCCAGGGTAAAATATCATCTTATGATTTAATTGATTCTATTTCATATATGTGTTGTAAAATTGGTCAGTTCAATTTCTATTATGTATTTCTATTAAAAAGAATATTGTTGGTAATCGATGAAATTGGGATTATAACACTTACTAAAATGGTTATGGGTGAGCGCTAGCTAGTCTTATGTTTTCTTCCTCAATTGAAGAATTACTTGAGCTCATTTTTTTTTGGTAGTGTCAAATCCCAACTGATAATCGTTCCATACTGTATATTTTCTTCACGAATGAAATACATGGCCCTCTCCATAGATTCATTGGTAAGAATTTCCAAGCAGATATTTCTCTCTCCTTCTAGACGTGATTATGGTCGTTTCTCTTTTGTTGAGCATTGTATGAAAGAATTATCTCTATTTCCAATGTATCTACATTTGGATGTTGTATTTTGAGACTCCGTCGACTTTCTCACTTCCCTCACGTTTCTTTTGTTTTCCAAACTTGTGTATGGAACCTAAGCAATGAGGAGAAAACCCCATGCACCTCTCATTCACTATCTAGTCTACATATGGAACCCAAGGCCGAGGATAAATCCCCATGCACCTCTCATTATCTATCTAAAATTATGTGTGGAATATTTTCATGAAGAGGACAACCCTCCATGCATTATCTCTTTGTTTTCCAAGTCTGCAGGTGGAACCCTAGCACGAGGATAGATATTACTAACATTTCTCTTTCCCAATCTCCATTTCAAATGGTCTACACTCCATCCTGGGAATTTAGATAGAACAATGGAAAATATCCATTAATACTGGAACCTTTCATGATAGTTTCATGATTTATACCACCAATGAGATAGATAATTATGTTTTACTGAGGAGATTTGGTCTTACTAAATAAATTGGTTGGAATTTGAGTTCTAGTTGATTTAGGCGTACAGATAGTTCTGCCACATAATACTTTGTTGAGAATAGTCCTTTGGTAGGTGGAGTCAATTTACAATAGAACCAACAGATAATATCAATTACATTGGGGTCCATGTCGACGAAGTGGTTGGTCTATAAGCCTGCCAATTTCATATCCATAATTGGGTTGAAAATCTAGGAATTATCACATGCCAGGAAAGTTGGACATTGCAATATTAATAATCAATGAATCAACCTCTTATAGGATGAAGAGAATAATGTTTATCCAACACAAAAAATTCAATGGAAGTAATAAATGATTTAAGGGTTTTTCCCTTTTACATTTCTACCCTTGGATGCACATCAATGGTGGTTATTTGGTCTCATATTTCAAACTTCGTGTTATAAGAAAAATACTTCTATTAAGATGGATCCCACCTATCTAGTGGTGAAGATGGTTGAAAACTCTTTGATAGCTCAACACAAGACATAGAATACCCTCACCTTAGATGACCCTTTGTCTAAGGCGGTGAAAAGGGGGAAGAAAAATAGGTGAGGGACTTGTGAAAATCCCTCTTAGGACCACCCAACTTGGGTATTGTCCTCCCTCAACTTCTTGTTGGGTATGTGTTATATTCTTTGCACGACTAGATCTAGTGTTTTCTACATTGTGTCGATCATGCAGGGAGGTTTGAAGGGAGGTCACTAGGTCCTCCCTTCGGAGGTAGCAGGGGTTCAGGGGAAGTGCCCCCATTTTTTTTTTCCTTGGGAAACATGTTGCCTTTTTTGCCTTATTTTCCATGTCTCCTCAATTTTTCTGTCCATTGTTGGGAGGATTTTCGGCACATGTTTTTTTGCTGATGGTTTTCTATTTTCGGTTGAGTAATTAGGGTTGTTGACTAATCCAGGTCATTGGATTAGGGTTTTGTATGTCGCTAGGTACTATATGTATATTGTATTGTAAACAATGTATGATGTGGATGGATATAGAATATGTTGGTTTTCCCGATTTGGGTTTTTAGGGGAAAAATATCTGTATAATGTTTGTTTTTTCCATTGTATCTTTTTCTGTTCTTTTACTGAAAATTTGTTTGCAGTAAATAATTGTACAAGGTTAAAATCTACATTTGGTGTTAGAGCTATTATTGCCTTCAGTGGGATGCCTTTATGGTCAAGGGCTTGGCTTGAGACTGTGATAAGCCTTGTTACAGTGGGAGATCTGTGGTATTGATTGTTCAAGTGAAGAGAAATGGTGAGTAGTTCGAAAATGGAGATCAAGAAGTTTAATGGAATTTTGTTTTAGCTGTGGAAGCTCAATATGGAAGATCTATTGGTGGGCAGTGATCAATAGATCATGGTGGATCTAGGTACAACACCTACAGGAACTTCAACAAATGATTGAAAAAAGTTGGATCGGAAGGTGAAGAGCACAATCTGACTATGTCTCTCAGATTCGGTATTATTTAATGTGTCAGAGGAAGCTACAACCAAGGATTTATGGGATAAGTTGGGGAATTTGTATGAGTCTAAGTCCCTAGTAAATAAACTATTCCTGAGAAAGAAGTTGTATGACCTGAGGATGAGAGATGGAGACTCGGTGGCAGAGCATTTGAACACCTTCAATACTGTGGTAAGTCAGTTAGTATATGTTGAGATTAAAATTTTAGATGAAGATAAGTGTATCCATTTATTGTTCTCTTTACTAGACTTGTGGGATAGTCTGGTTTTGGCCATAGGTAGTAATACAACTTCCTTGAAGTTTGATGAGGTGGTCTCATTCTTGTTGTCAGAGGAGATCAGATGCAAGGACATAGCACATATGCATTATTTGCAAGAGGACATTCCCAGGAAAGAAATGGATCTAAGTCCTCAAATGGGAAATCTAATTATAAGGGTAGATCTAAGTCTCCCAGAAAGTTTGTAAAGGTATGCTAGAGATGTGGAAAATAAGGGCACTACAAGAATTAGTGTAGATCCAAAGTTGAGAAAAATAAGGGATTTGAAGAAGTTCCTTCTACAAAAGAAAATACCTCCAAGGAAGAAGGAGGGGATGTGTACTTGGATTCTTCAAGAACACATACAGATCATGAGGCATGGTTGGTTGAATCAGGTGATGAAAAATGGACGATGCAAGGGTAAAAACGGTATTTGAAAAAGAAACCTACAGGATGGTTCGAGTAGCAATGGTGTTGTTGAAGGGCGTTAGGATTGAAACTTTGTTTAAGCTGCAAGGAAACACTATTGGTGATGGGTGTAATAGTTCTATTCTTCCTGATATTGGAGAAGAAGAAGAAAAAACTCCTACCGTCTCTAGAGAAAAGGTTATGTTGTGGTATCAAAGACTGGAGCATATCGGAGAGAAGGGTCTTCGACTACTACATGGTAAAGGTATGGTTGACGGTATGTCTGATTGCTCTCTAGATTTTGATTTCTATGACCATTTTGTATATGGGAAGAAAAATCAGGTAGGATTCCCCTCTGATGCAATGAGGGTAGAAGGAATTTTACAACTAGTTCGCAGTGATGTGTTTGGACCTGTGTCAGTTCCATCATTGAGAAAATATGTGTACTATGTCTCATTTATAGATGACTTCTCGAGGAATACTTGGATATATTTTCTCAGGAACAAATATGAAGTCTTTTACATGTTTAAAGAGTTTAAGTCTCTTGTTGAGAATCAAACAGAGAAAATAATTAAGGTGCTAAGGACAGATAGTGGTGGAGAGTTCTAAGGGAATGAATTTGAATAATTTTGTAAGAAGTTCGGTATAACAAGGAAGAATACTACTCCATATACACCTCAATAGAATGGAGCTGTAGAAAGGATGAATAAGATGCTGATGGAAAAATTAAGGTGCATGCTTAGTGGTGTCGGGTTAGGGAAAGAATTCTGGGCAGAGGCAGTGGGTACTACATGTTACCTGGTCAACAGATCACTCTCGTTAACACTGGATGATAAGACTCCACAAAAGGTATGGACTGGTAAGAAACCTTGTCTCACACATCTCAAGGTATTTGGCTGTGAGGCCTATGTTCATGTTCCAAAGGAAAACAAGAGTAAGCTAGAAAAGAAGGATGCAAAGTGTTTCTTTATTGGGTATAAACATGGTCTCAAACGGTATAAGATTTGGAACCCAGAAACCAAGAAGGTTGTGTATATATGAGATGTGGTATTTAGAGAAATAAAATATGTTTTTAAATAGGATGTCCTACCAAGTAAGGAAGAACCAGAGAAAATAGAGTTTGATTTAAAGGATGATGAATCAGACTCTACATAAGATTAGGAAAAAGAAGAAGAAGATCCTCATACTCTAGTATTGAGGAGATCTATTAGGGAAAGAAGGAAACTGGAAAGGTATACTCCACCTGATTTTCATTCAAATTCTTCTTTGTATATTACTGATGATGATCTTAGAACTGTTAGGGAGGTAGTGGATTCATAGGATGGAAAACTTTGAAAAACGACCATGGATGAATAAATGGAAGCCTTGAATAAGAATGAGGCTTTGGATCTAGTGGAGTTGTCGACCGGAATAAATCCCATTGGAAGAAAATGGGTATTTAAAAATAAGTTGAATGCAGAAGGAAAAGTGGAGAAATACAAAGCTCCGTTACTAGCAAAGGGTTATTCCCAGGTTGAGCGAATTGATTTTGTGAGATTTTTTCTCATATTTCCAAGTTAAATTCTATTAGATTTCTATTATTTGTTGCTGTGGCATTTTATTTTTAAGTAGAATAGATGGATGTGAAGATGAATTTCCTACATGGTGATCTGGAAGAATAAATATATATGAAGCAACTAGAAGGATTTGTTGTGAAGGGAAATAAGGAGTTGGTATGCAAGCTGAAAAATTTGATGTATGGTTTAAAACAATCGCCAAGGATGTGGTATAAAAAAATTGATACTTATATGCCGGGACTTGGCTTCACAAGAAGCAAAGAGAATCACTTTATGTATTTTAAATTAATTGGTGATAATTTGATTTATTTGGCCTCGTATGTGGATGACATGATGATGATAGGAAACAACAAGGAGATTATCCAGGATGTGAAAACTCAATTGTCCTCTAAATTTGACATGAAGGATCTCAGTGCTACAAATTTAATTTTGGGAATGGAAATTAAAAGAGATTGGTAAAAGAGGAAACTCTGGTTAAATCAGACAAAATATTTCGAGACAATATTGCAGAGGTTTAATATCCAGGAATGTAAATCGGTCAAGGTCCCTATTCCTGTTGGTGTAAAGTTATTTGTGGATTAGTGTCCCAAGGCACAGGAAGAGGAGGACATGTCTCATGTTCCATATGCGAGTGCATTTGGAAGTTTTATGTATGCAATGGTATTTACTAGACTGGACATTGCACATGCAGTGGGAGTTTTGAGCAGGTATATGTCAAAACCAAAGAAGGAGCAATGGATAACAAGAAAGAGGGTTTTCAAGTATTAGTGTGGCACTACTAGCTATGGATTATGCTACCAAGGAAAACTAGTATTGGATAGAGTGTTGGACATACATGTATTTTTGGATGTTGACTGGGATGAAGATAAAGATCGTAGGAGATCTACAAGAAGGTATGCATTTAACTTGTTTGGAGGACCAATCAGTTGGATGAGAAAAAGAAAGTCTGTAGTGGTACTTTCAATTACCGAAGTTGAATACATGGCAACCACTCATGTAAGCAAGGAAACAATATGGTTACAAATATTGTGTTCAGGTATTGGGTTGGTACAACAAGATGTAAGGATAGATTGTGACAATCAGAGTGCAATTTTTCTGGCAAAGAACCCGACTTATTATTCTAAGACAAAGAACCTGTGAGAGACATGGTTGAAGAAAATAAAGTGTTTTTGATGAAGGTGGACACTTTGAACATTGTTGTAGATTCATTAAAAAAATATGTGAGCAATGATGAGTTCTCTTGGTGTAGAGGATCTATGGGCATTGTTCCCTGGATTGTTGACTATGTAACCTTGTAACCCCCTTTATGCAAAGAAAACAAAAAGAGGGAGAATGTTGGGTATGTGTTATATTCTTTGCATGACTAGATCTAGTATTTTCTATGTTTCGTCAGATGCACATGTATTTTTTTCCTCGAGAAACATGTTTCCTTTTTTGCCTTTTATTTTGTGCCACCTCGATTTTTGTGACCATTGCTGGGCAGTTTTTTGGCACATGGTTTTTTGCCGATGGTTTTCTATTTCTGGTTAAGGAATTAGGGTTGTTGACTAATCTAGGTCATTGGATAAAGGATTTGGATGCCGTTGGCTCCTATATGTATATTGTATTGTAAACAATGTATGATGTGGATGAATATAGAATATGTTGGTTTGCTCGGTTTGGATTTCCAGGGGGAAATTATCTGTTTGCAGTAAATAATTATACAAAGTTAAAATCTACACTTCTCGAGTGGCCGAAAAGGCCCGAGGTTGATTTTTGTGGACACAGGGTGAAAATGAGCTTGTTGATTTTGGGACCAACAAACTAGTAAAAGTAAACAAAAAGATGTTAGTTTCCTTATGACATTTGGAAAATGTTCTAAATTGATTTCTGAGGTAAACTGGGGTCCAAACAATTACCCGGTGAATGACTTATGAAAAATTACTAAAATATAGGTGTCAAAAACACTTTGGAAATCTAAATCCATTCCATTTAACATTGTTGTAAGTTATGAATAATAAGTTGTTTGAGTCTTGTAATGTGTTAAAACAATCCTAGAGTTGCTTGAAATTACCTGAATTTGCGTGGAATTGCCTAGAATTTCCCAAAAAGCAGTCTCAAGACCTTTAAAGGTTGAGATATAGGATCTGAAAATTGAAATTCCATCCCTTCGGTAGATTGCTATAGTTATGGGAAAAATGTAACTAGCTACAAACTAAATTTTACTAGGATTTTGGGTAGACTGATGAAAAATTCAAAAATTTAAGCATGTATTAATTATAAATTTTAATTTGGTTAATCACATGCAATGCTACCTATAATTATGAAGGTTATCCCTATTAGGCTCACACCTTTTATCTCACAACTATTCTACCTAGTATAAAATCAGTGAGCTTGTGTACACCACTTCGTCAGAATGATGAGTGCCCCATGCAACTTAGAGAAGGGCTGGTTAGATTATTCTCTTCACTAGTGCTTTTAGGATATTAAGGCCACTTGGATGGAAGAAGCATACATATGTAAGGAAGAGGCTCAAGACCCCCCTCTAAGGGAGTTTAGTTGAGCTTACCCAAGCAGAGAAATATTCTTATTCAAGCTAAGGTATTCAACAATATTAACTGTGAGATTTACCAATAAGACCAAATTGAAACAAATGATCTTACTTAGTCGATACAAGGAAGATAAATTCTGAGGGGCCCCTAATGAAGATTCCCTAGTTTTAACTTCTAGTGCTCTAGAAGTTTAAATTGATGAAATGAAAAGACCAAGCCACCCACATGGTGAGTGTTGACTGCCTATCCAACTAGGGGGTCAAATCCATGTGACATGAAGAGATGCATCATCATATTCTCATTTGTCGAAGACCATTTGGTTCTACAGGGCATTTTTGGCCCCAACACTTCTTTTTGTAACTGGAATTTTCGCACCCTGCGTGGGTCAATAATGTAATAGGTATGCATGGATCATATTTAGGTTAGTTACCTTAGGATCGGTTCAATAGGAGATTTCCTTTCACCGAGGGTTTTTTATCCTCAGGTTATCGATTGTGCTTTTTAACCTTATTGATTTCCCTTGAGTTTTTCCCTCACACTTGCAATAATTCCTCCAAAGTGGTGAACGACGTTCTAATGGGCTTATCCTCTGGTAACTATTTTTTAGGGATGATGTAAATGACCATGCAATACATCTTAGAAATTTTCACGGAATTCCCTTGATTCTAGATTAGTTTTTTTAATTAATTAAATTTCCCTAAGTTTGGAGGTTTAATTAATTAATTAATTAATTATTTTTGTGCAAAAATTGTAAAAACTAGGTCCTTGGGATTTTGATAGGGGTATTTGTGCTCAAAATAAATGGAATGACACCCCCTACACCCATGGACCAATTTTCATCTTATTCGGACAACTTCTGCTATGGGTTTGTCCACCCAGAGTGTCAGTCAGTCAAAAACAACAATTTTAATTGCTAAGTCACGACATTGGAAAAATGTCTTTTTGTAATTTTGAGTTAAACGGGTGATGTAAAGATGGATAAAGGTGAGAGAGATTTTTCCTAACATTTCCTAACCTTTTCCAACCCTCACATCACCCCCTCACCTAGCCATTAAGCAAAAACGTCACTTTTCCTAGAGTGGTGTGTCTCCCTTCTAGAAAGTCTCCAAAAAGTCTCCAAAAAGTGAAAAAATAATGAAAAAATTAAGGGGAGACTTATTATATCCCTTGGAACAATTTTCCTAGCACTCCCACTACCCTTTTTCTTGATCCCAACAATCCCTCACCAATCCACCTCATGGATCCACCTCTCAAACCCTAGATGGTGCGTCCTACCCTTGGGATTCTAGCTTGTGCTTGGTGGTGAACACTTGGCATTAATCCAAGAGGGGTGAGTTTGCCTCTCCAATTATAAATAGATCCCTCTCCTCACTTATTCCTTACCATATCTTGAGTTACTGTTATTCTACTTGATTTTCCACTCTCTCTCTCTTTTTCTTGCCCATCTTTCCATTCTTTGGCTCTTAGGGTTTTGGAGAAAGTATTTCTCCAAGATCCATTTTGAGTAATAAAGGAGAAAACTTTGGAGGATTATTGGAAGAGCAACAAGTATTTTTGTTCTTGCTACACATGAGTTAATGTCGTTTTAATTTGTCACGGTGTCTTCATATATTAGATCTTGGGTAAAGTGTTACTTGGGTAGATCTAACAATGAGTATTATTGTAGATCTATATATGTGAGTTTGCTAGATAGAGTGCAAGTATTTCATTTTATTATCATATTCAATCATATTATCTTCTTGTATGCATAGATCTTGTCAAGTTTTTGTAGGTTTGGCTTCAAGGGTTTTATTGGGAATGCCTCAAGGAAGAGTCCTCCCTTAAAGCACACATAAACTCCTTTTTTCTCTCTCTTTTACTCATTCTTTCATTGCTTGTCATCCATACATATTTCAGCTAGACTAACATAGTAGATTGGTCACTTTAAATCATATTTTATCATAGTTTTTCAAGGAGAAACATTTCTGCCCTAAAAACATAATTTTTTTTTCACATTGTTGGTTGTGTGTAGATTTTCCAGCAAGAATAGCAGGTTTGCAACAAGTTGAGGGGGTTAAGTTTCCCTAAAATAGCCACACAACACTCAAAGACCCTTCTTTTTAAGTGGGTAACAAATCTCAACCTCTACTTTTCATTTTCTAGCTAGTTTTTCATTATTTCTTCACTTTCTAGTAAATTCTTGCTTGCTCATAGCTTGAGAGGAGAATTGGTATGGCCTACCTTCCAAGTGTGAGCTTAGTGTAGCTTAGGGTTAGTGCAAACTTCAATTTTTCTTCAATTTTTTAGCACTTCCTTAAGCTAGGACATGGGGTTTGGTTAATGTTAGTCATCTTCTAAGCTAGGATGTGGGGTTGGCTAGTGACTTATTGATAAGTGTTTAGTTGCTTGCTTCTCCTTTCTTTTTCTCTCAAGTAATCTCTAAATTGCCTACACCTTGGGAGAGGAATACCCAATATCGTAAGGCTAGGATACATTTTGTGTTTTGATCTTCTAAATGCTTCAATGGTTTAAAATATTCTAGATTTAGATCTCACACATATTAATCCATAGCTTAAACCCTTGGGGCATAATCAACTTTCTTATATCTAGTTGCATGTTATAATCTATCTTAAATATCTATCTTATTTACATGCTCTAATCCAACACACATTAAATGGTTAATGTTTTAATGATTTAAGTAAGCAGTTTTCTTTTTATGTTATAACATCTTAAGGCCATTTTACAACACACTCAAGATAATTATTGTTGGATAAAGTTGATAGTGTAGGCACACATCTAATTCTTCATGCTCCTCTTTCACACTTAATGCTTTGATCTTAATGCTTTAAACAAACACAATATAAGTGGTATAAGCTTGGGTTCTTCTTTCTTTCATTCTTTGGCAAGTTGTTCTTGCCCATGTGCTTTAGCATTCTTTAACAAGATTTTTCATGTTTATGTTTTAATCTATAATGTGCCCACTTTGGGACATCATCACAGGGCAGATATTTATGATGACCAGAGTAGCCAGATGGGTGCTAGAGCGAGTACAGGGGTATTTGAGAGGCATTGTGGGGTCCAACTTGCATTGATGATCATATTCCATCATTATGAGCCATTCCGCACAGGTTGGCTTTAGTTTCGTTGCATTCTGGCGATTTGCATGATTTTGGCTATTTTGAGCTATAAGTCAATGGAATTCACTGAAGAGGTCATTTTGGGCACATTACTTGGAGGAACCTCTCAGTGTAATAGCTCATTGGAATCAGGAGGAGCAACACTATAGGATGGGATGACTATAAGTGACTTTCAGTGGCTAGGGAAGCCATAAGGAGAGATAAGGAGCTTTTCAAAGGTAAAAAAGGTTAATTAATTAATTAAAGTGATTTAATTAATTAATTAAATATTAATAAAATGAAAATAACTTTGGAGGGACAAGGTGAGCCAAAAAGTATAAAGGAAAGGCAAGGGCCTCTTCTCATTCATTCATGTATGATCTTATTTTGATTTCTGGCTTCTAGCTAGTGAGCCCAATA
>JZKD02S1159069.1:245866-256658 GCA_000966675.3 Picea glauca | reverse complement strand
AAACACATCTAAAAGGTAGATCAACAAAGTGTTTGACGAAATACCTCACTCAAAAAAAGTTTTAAAAAGACACCAAAACAATGATGATCCTTGCATAATGGCTTGGGATCATTACTTAATCATGGTAACACACTAAATCATTATTTCAGCTTGCTGTCCATTGGTTTACATGTGTTAAGTGCTTCATTCATATGCTTAAATAACACACCTAATAAGCCGAAGTAAGTTTCGGTTTTGGCATTAATTCATCATTTTAAGACATAACAAAGTCACTAAAACACTTAAGAATACACCTAAATGTCTAACCAATTGATATGGGTAAAATCATGAAGATGGGTTACACTTTTGCTTGTTTTATGAGAAAAAAACCGTATTTTCACAATTTCTTCAAATTCCGGCATACAAAAGTATTTTTTTTATTTAGAATTTTACTTTACAGTAAAAACAAAACTTGTGAATAATTTTATTAGCTTTCCAATGACTATTTTTAATTTTTTTTTTATCACGATTTGATATGTCAATTTGACAATTGTTTAACAATATGTTCCTTAAACATGAAAGGAATGATAATGAGTAACTTTTTTCTACAACAATATATCTATAATTAAACTTATGTTTTTAAGAAATGAAATATACTGCAACAATCTACAAAGACTCTATTTTATTATGACTATAATTGTGAATCTAACGGAGGAATATTATAATTTCTAGAATGTTTTGAAGTTGACCAAGATGAAAACGTTGCAAATTTTAAACACATATTTTTCTACACCTTGTATCTATCTTAATTTTTACTTAAAACTAAAATCTAAATACACCCTTTTGAAAAGAACAATTTAATGATTATGAATATATTTTTTTCTAAATTTTTCATTGCATATTTTTAGAGATACCTATATTTCATTTCACCGAATCATAATGTTTGCTGAAAATATTATGCAATGATTTTTTTAAAATATTAAATAAAATTAGATAAAAATAAAGAAAATGAAAACAAATTATAGGAATTGAAAGTAGATTCAATTTTGGAAATGTTGGTGTCATTTTCGAAACCAAATTTTGAGTATTTGCAAGAGTCCGCAACCTCCAAAGTTCATGTAAGCTTGGGGGAATTCTCTGGTTTCTGAATACAGTGCCAATTTTTAGTTTTCGGCCGAAATACTATTTTTAAGTTATATATCAACTTAATAGACTTAATAGGGTACCTTAGACCACCATCTTCACCATCTAAAACAGGGATTGAGGAGGGAAATGAAAGGTGTTAGGCTGGGGATGGTCTTGTGGCACAGAGTGTCCTTTCTGTAAAAACTCAATCTTTCGGGCTGACCTACAAAGCTAGGGTAGGCCTCGTTGCCATACTTCTTGAGAATCCATCAACTATTTAGCAACTGGGGGAGGAGGTTTATGGTGAAACACTTAATAAGGGTAATTAAAATCTTACAATCTTAAGGAACCCTTAACTCACTAAGTAATCAAACCTTGGCTTAATCTAATTCATCTTGTGGTCTAATACTTGTAAACTTAATCTTTCAATATCGTAATACAAGTAATGCTTTGTGGGGTGGAATAACTAAAGTGTTGAGTATCTTCATCATTGTGGAACACTTGTGCTTTAATTCTCAAATCTTCTAAGTATCCTTGTGAATGTTGTTGATAAACTCAACGTGTTGATGATGCTAATGCCTTGATCTCCTTTATAACCTACTCATTTCAAAACGTGGTTAGATTTTTGTGTTGTATCATTGTATCTTTAATATTCTTTATTGTAAGTAGTTGTATCTAGCATTCTTGTGGATTAACTATTCTTTTGTAATCTTGTAATCATATTGTAATGAAACACCCTAACATCTAGTTGACCCCTTGCCAAACCTTAGGCACTAGCCTTAGTTGACCTAGGGAAAGGCTTGCTTGGAATAACTAACCCTTTCATATTGCATTGCTACCTTAGCATCATAGGTTAGATTCCCCTAAACCTTAACGAATTAAAAACAACTCCTAGAACTTAACTCTACATCTTATCTAAAAAATAAGGACTACCCCCCTTGGCTTCCCTGGGAGTAAGCCTAGACGGAAGAGGTTCAAGCCAAAGTGACAGCGTGGGATTTGAACCTAGGCATTGTGCCTCCAAGGACACACTAAGTGAGAAAGACTTGGCTCACGTTTGCAAGTGTGTATAAGGATGAAAAAATCTTTGGCACCGTTGTCGGGGATAAGTCATTTATCCTTGGTCAAAACGACTTAACTAATTTTTTTTAAGAACTAAACAATAAAAAATTAATCCCTAAAATTCTTTGAAATTGCATTGGTTGTTTGCTTCCTTTCCAAGTGGCAACTCCATTGAACAACTCTGTCAAGTATAATACAAGGAGCAATCCTTGTGGGCTGCTTGAAATTCTTGGAGAAGAAGCACTCATTAATGTCCAATTCTTGTTCCAACTTAATGAATTAACTTTTATTTTCCTTCTTGTTTTTGCTTTGTTTGATGCTCTGGTTTGTTTGATAAACTTGGTCATATAGCGACTCCACTTTAAAATAGTTTGATGAAGTATTTTTCAAGAAGGAATTCATGGCTTGTTTTGCTTCATCCTTGGACTTGGAAAGGTTTTTGGATGAAGCTATCTAGTCTTTCTTCTTGTTGGATCCTTAGTAATCTTTTGGGTCCTAGATTTTTTTTTTTAAATGAACGAACTCACGAAACCTTTTGATTTTTCAGAAATAGTTGGTTATCCTAATGATATACCTGAAGATGTTGTTGACAATGTGCTTTAATTTCATGAGGGTGGTGATGCTTGTGCTCAATTCGTGGCCTTGTGGAAATTAATTGATGGTTGGGATGATTCACCTATTTGTGAGGATGCCCTTATGTTCTTGTTTTCCTGGACTCTTATGGAGGGTCAGGGAAGTGCTTGTAATTGGTTTCTTCTTCATGAAGAAAAAGAGATCAAGACTATACGAGATTTTATGCATAACTTTTTGGAAAGATTTGGGGATTATCAGGATGAAGTTTATGATGAATTGGTTGATGATTTTATGGAAAAATGGAGGAGGAAGAACTTTCTAATTATTAAAACAACTAATTCAGACATAGAGGTTGATACTCCACCAGATCCCATTGAGGAGCTTAAAGAAATGATTCACAATGTGCAATTTTCTCATGAAGAACAATGTGAAGTCATGAATGAACAATTTGCAGTCATGGAAGATAATTTCACAAAAACATATATTGAATATCCAGACCCCCATGAACTTGATCTTGACAATGAAAAAGATAAGGAAGTTCATTGGGAAATTCTGGATGAATCCATGGATGAGACAATCATTCATTTTGAGGAAATAAAGGAACTTGAGTTTGAAAACGTTGAATATCTAGATGATTCAAATCCCCACTCTCCTCCTGAGGAACCAATCTTTTTGAAGGATAAATTTGAAAATCCTCAGGAAAACAGTATGATGGTTCCCATGATATGTTCTTTTTCAACCTCTCATCCAAAAGATGAATTAGTGAAAAATTATGAGGAAATGGAAGGTGACTTTAGTTTGTCAATGTCATATCATTATGATTATTGGTTGGCTTTCCACCTTGATATTCATGAGTAGCAAAGTATTCAAATTTTACACGGCTTGTCATATTCCAGTGTTTGGTTGAAGGGAAGAAGGATCAGGATTCTTGGTTGGTTCTTTCTAGCGAAAAATTCCAAGTTAATAAAACTTGGGAAGGGGTCTTCTGTGAGTCATCCTAGACAAGGATGTTTCAGACACTTGTGGAATCATTTCATCCATTGCATGGATGGTTGTAATGTATCTCTAACCCTTCCTTGTATTTTAATTTTGTATTGTTTCATTCATTATGTTGATATGTACTTAGAATTATTTCTGTATCATTGATTTCATTTTGTAAAATTACTGATGTTGTACTTTAGTTATTTAGTTTTGTAAATGTTGTTTATAGCATTTGTTTATTTCATTATGTATATATGTATTCTTATGTTGGTTATTGATGAGCACTCTGTTTTGTAGGTGTTGGATTCTCGTATGCTCTCCATCTCATGTGAGAAGATCAAACAAACGTCACCATGTGGAGCCAAATGTTGACCACCTTTCCAACCAGGGGTCCAACTCCATATGCCATGAAGATATGCATCATCATATGCTCATTTGTCGAAGACCATTTGGTTCTACAGGGCATTTTTGGCCCCAACACTTCTTTTTGTAACTGGAATTTCCACACCCCTGTGCGGGTCAATAATGTAATAGGTCTGCATGGATCATATTTAGGTCAGTTACCTTGGGATCAGTTCATTGGGAGAGTTCCTTTCACTGAGTTTTTTTTTTCTCGGGTTATCAATTGGGCTTTTCAACCTTATTGATTTCTCTTGAATTTTTCCTTCACACTTGCAATAATTCCTCCAAAGTGGTGAACGACATTCTAATGGAATTATCCTCTAGTAAATATTGTTTAGGGATGATGTAAATGACCATGCAATACATCTTAGAAAGTTTCATGGAATTCCCTTGAGTCTAGATTAGTTTTTTTAATTAATTAAATTTCCCTAAGTTTGGAGGTTTAATTATTTAATTAATTCATTATTTTTGAGCAAAAATTTTAAAAACTAGGTCCTTGGAGTTTTGATAGGGGTATTTGTACTCAAAATAAATGGAATGAGACCTCCTACACCCATGGACCAAGTTTCAGCTCAGTCGGACAACTTTTGCTATGGGTTTGTCCACCCGGAGTGTCGGTAAAAAACAACAATTTTAATTGCTAAGTCATGACATTGGAAAAATGTCTTTTCGTAATTTTGAGTTAAAAGGGTGATGTAAAGATGGATAAAGGTGAGAGAGATTTTTCTTAACCTTTCCTAACCTTTTCCAACCCTCACATCACCCTCTCACCTAGCCATTAAGCAAAAACATCACTTTTCCTATAGTGGTGTGCCTCCCTTCTAGAAAGTCTCCAAAAAGTGAAAAAATAATGAAAACATTAAGGGGGAGACTTATTATATCCTTTGACACACTTTTCCTATCACTCCCACTACTCTTTTGCTTGATCCCAACACTCCCTCACTCATCCACCTCATGGATCCACCTCTCAAACCCTATATGGTGTGCCCTACCCTTGGGATTCTAGCTTGTGCTTGGTGGTGGACACTTGGCATTAATCCAAGAGGGGTGAGTTTTCCTCTCCAAGCATAAATAGATCCCTCTCCTCATTTATTCCTTACCATATCTTGAGTTATTGTTATGCTACTTGATTTTCCACTCTCTCTCTCTCTCTCTCTCTTTCTTGCCCATATTTCCATTCTTTGGCTCTTAGGGTTCTAGAGAAAGTATTTATCCAAGATCCATTTTGAGTAATAAAGGAGAAAACTTTGGAGGATTATTGGAAGAGAAACAAGTATTTTAGTTCTTTCTACACACGAGGTAATGTTGTTTTAATTTGGCATGATGTTTGCATAGATTAGATCTTGGGTAAAGCGTTACTTGGGTAGATCTAACAACGAGTATTCATGTAGATCTATATATGTGAGTTTGCTAGATAGGGTGCAAGTATTTCATCTTATTAGCATATTCAATTATATTATATTCTTGTATGCATAGATCTTGTCAAGTTTTTGCAGGTTTGGCTTCAAGGGTTTTATTGGGAATGCCTCAAGGAAGAGTCTTCCCTTAAAGCACACATAAACTCCTCTTTTCTCTCTCTTTTACTCATTCTTTCATTGATGTTCATCCATACATATTTCAGCTAGCATAACATAGTAGATTGGTCACCTTAAATCATATTTTATCATAGTTTTTCAAGGAGAAAAATTTTTGCCCTAAAAACATAAATTTTTCTTCACATTATTGGTTGTGTGTAGATTTTCCAGCAAGCATAGCTTGCTGGTTTTTACAGGTTTGCTACAGGTTGAGGGGGTTAAGTTGCCCTAAAATATCCACACAACATTCAAATACTCTTCTCTTCAAGTGGGTAACAAATATCAACCTCTACTTTTCATTTTCTAGCTAGTTTTTCTTTATTTCTTCACTTTCTAGTAAATTCTTGCTTGCTCATAGTTTGGGAGGAGAATTGGTACAGCCTACCTCCCAAGTGTGAGCTTAGTGTAGCTTAGGGTTAGTGCAAACTTCAATTTTTCTTCAATTTTTGAGTACTTCCTTAAGCTAGGATGCGGGGTTTGGTTAATGTTAGTCATCTTCTAAGCTAGGACGTGGGGTTGGCTAGTGACTTATTGATAAGTGTTTAGTTGCTTGCTTCTCCTTTCTTTTTCTCTCAAGTAATATCTAAATTACCTACACCTTGGGAGAGGAATACCCAAAATCATAAGGCTAGGATAAATTTTGTGTTTTGATCTTCTAAATACTTCAGTGGTTTAAAATATTCTAGATTTAGATCTTACACATATTAATCCATAGCTTAAGCCCTTGGGGCATAATCAACTTTCTTAGATCTGGTTGTGTGTTATAATCTATCTTAAATATCTATCTTATTTACATGCTCTAATCCAACACACACTAAATGGTTAATTCTTTAATGATTTAAGTAAGTGGTTTGCTTTTCATGTTATAACATCTTAAGGCCATTTGCCAACACACTCAAGATAATTATTGTTGGATAAAGTTGATAGTGTAGGCACACATCTAATTCTTCAAGCTCCTCTTTCACACTTAATGCTTTGATCTTAATACTTTAAACAAACACACGATAAGTGGTATAATCTTGAGTTCTTATTTCTTTCATTATTTGGCAAGTTGTTCTTGCCCATGTGCTTTAGCATTCTTTAACAAGATTTTTCATGTTTATGGTTTAATCATGGTAACACACTAAATCGTTATTTCAGCTTGCTTTCCATTGCTTTACATGTGTTAAGTGATTCATTCATATGCTTAAATAACACACTTAATAAGTTGAAGTAAGTTTCGGTTTTGGCATTAATTCATCATTTTAAGACATAAAAAAGTCACTAAAACACTTAAGAATACATTTAAAAGTCTAACCAATTGATATATCAACTTAATAGACTTAATAGGGTACCTTAGACCACCATCTTCACCATCTAAAACGAGGATTGAGGATGGAAATGGAAGGTGTTAGGCCGTAGATCTCGTGGTGTGGAACATCCTTTCCGTAAAAACTCAATCTTTTAGGCTGACCTGCGAAGCTAGGGTAGGCCTCGTTGCCATACTTCTTGAGCATCCAGTAGCTATTTGGCAACCGGGGGAGGAGGTTTTTGGCGAAACACTTAATAAGGGTAATTAAAATCTTACAATCTTAAGGAACCCTTAACTCACTAAGTAATCAAACCTTGGCTTAATCTAATTCATCTTGTAGGTTTTGATGATTGTTGAGTCTTCTTGGTTCCCTGTAGTGACTGTTAAGTGTCTATGGAGTGGAAAGATACCTCTCTTTGGTTGAATTTTTTGGCGATGCCTTTCTCATCATCTTTTGATATTGATTGTCCTTGTACATTGGGTTGGGTGTTTTTCTCCTTGGTATCCTACTTGAGTTGTCTCTGTCTATACACAATAGAGTCTTTATATCAAGTTGTTGTTTAGTCCTTGCATTTTCATTTCTCTTATATTGAAAATACAAAAAAAATTAAGCATTTTACATTGATTGGCATTTTGATATTTTGAGTCTTTATCATTTGTCTTAGTGCATGTAAAGAAATATTTCATTTTTATTTAGAATTGTAGAATTGAATTGAAAATTGCATTTTTAGGAAGCATATCATTCATTGGAAATTAAAGTTAGGACTTTGCATTGTTTTCATATCCATTTACTTTACTTGCTAAGTCATAACATCACTAGTTTCACGACCGCACCTTTTTGAGTAAGAAAGGCTATTAAAATTAATGCTATAATTTAAAATTGATTAGTAACGATTTTATTTTCTAGGGTGCACAAACTAGCTTAGGATTTAATGCCTTGGAATAGGATTTTTGTGAGTAAACTTCTCCAAGGATATTAAATCAACACACATGTCTGACTAAGGGAGTGGAGAAACCCATTGTATAATCGATAATATTAGGAGACTCCTCTTACATCGGAGTTAAATAAGAGGTTGTGTGAAGTCAGTTGAAGGGATATCCCCCGATACCTTCCTAGCATCAAAGATATTTCTGGGGATCTATTCATATCTGGGGATCTTGGTAGTGCCCTTACCTTCATGAGAGGCGGTGGTTTCAAGGTTTCGGGCTTTGATACCATGCCCATATAGTGGACCTGACTTACGACTATTTGTATGTGCATCGATTATACTATGGTTGATTAGTTGCTTGACTAAGGTTCCACATAGGTTACTTGCAGGCGTTATTCTACAGGTACCCTGGGTTAGATAAGGGTCAGACAACACACAACCTTTATGGAGGATTACCTCTCCGGGGGGATCTGACTGACTAGTTGTTAAGCCCACGAAGACCCTTATTACTAATTATGTTTCCTCTAATCTTTAGCAGCGGAGTCTCAGGCCCCTCTTGGGCGAGGCATACCTACTTTAGAGAGGGAGGTCCCTTTAAGACACTTTATCCTATTTGCGTGCATATTGGTCATTTGATTATTTTTGGTGTGCTCTTTGATTACTAGTTGGTCTTAGGATTTTTTTTATATCTTGAGTCTTAACTCATTGTGGAGTCGGACCAGCTTCCCCACCGATCTCGTCGCTTGTTACAGTCACCACCAGATTTCGAGTCTTTGCCTTCTAAAAGGCGTAGAGTTATTAAATGTGACACACACACCTCCACTTATCATACTTGTGATTCTACACGAATGAGTACTGAACATAGTCATCAAAATATTGGGAGCTCCTCAAATCCCATACCTATTATAGTTAATGGCACCCCTTTGATTCTTGCAACCACGATGTTTGTTCTACCAGAGGCACATATCATCACTACTACCCATCCTATAGTGAATGCTCAACCTATTTCCACGAACCCATTTGGGTCTCTTGGTAATTCACCAGGCTATAATGTTCAATACATCCTGATGGCCTCTAGTCCTTTTTCCTATGTGTTATCACTGAAATTTCGTCCGCACATGGCGACAAGAAATCCGCATCATCAAAATAGGACTGGAGTCATTCATGGCACAGGATTAATTCCATAGCATTGCAAAAGGGTCAAAAACTATACAAAATGACCACAAAATTGAAGGGCGCTTTACAGAACCTGGGTTCGCGCGCGTATGCACGTAACAACAATGTATAATGCGCGCATCAGCGCACGATGCGTGGCTGTTGGGCGAAAAACCCGTGCACCTGCTAAATGGCGCATTTATTGAAATTGGTCGGCCTCCCAACCACTAATGGATCAGCTCCCAAGTCGATTTGACACCAAATCCAAGCTCAATCCTCATGGTGGGCTGGTCAAAGACCTAATTGAGCCCTAAAGAGCCCCTTTTCACATTCCAAAGAGGTCATATAATAACCCAATGATAGGCTATAAAAAACCATGAATAACCACCATTTTCTCAAGGAATTCTTTGTATTGTTATGCTGCTAAGATTGCTAAGGACTCATTCTTTGGCAATAAACATCATAAGCTGCATTTCATAGGGCTTTCCACCTCTCACTTGAGTGGATAAGCTTGGAGTTCTTTCAACCACATTTTCATCTTTTCTTTGCAAGGGAAGCAAGCTTGTGAGGGCCTCAAGAGCCTTCCATTGGAGAAAGAAGGGACCCAAGTCCCCTTTATTATTTGTGCCTTTGGATTTCATCAATAGATCAGCTTATACATTGGTGATATTGGTCCATTTGTACTTCTTTTTTCATTTGTTTTATATGCTCATAGTTTTATTTGTTTTAGTTTAATTCTTGTTTATAAATTTGTAGTGTTTCTTTCTAACCTTTCCTTTCACAGTTGTCATGCCTAGCAGAGCCCAACTGGGCATGTAAACACTCTTAATTTTCTCACCTAGAGACGAATTGGGTGCAAACAGATTGGCGACCGTACTGGGGAGAAGGTATCAATTCCTCCCTCATTTGGGTTTATTTTTCTTTCCTTTTGATTTTATTAACTTGCAGGTTCATAAGCCGGCCTCAACCGACCTGCTAACCAGTCAATTCACCAGAAGATTGGGAGAAATCCATCCGGATTTTTCTTCTCGGTTTTTTTCACAGGCGCACGGTTATTACACCCCATAGGTGCGCATCGTGTGCGCATGCGCCTGTGCAGCGTTTTCTCTATGCGCGCATGCGCTTTCTCCCTCAATTCAGACAGCGCCTACGCGCTCTATGCGCCTGTGTATGCACTGTGTGGCGCGCATTTGATCTATAATTGACATTGTAAGCTCTGGGATGTGGGGAAAAATCACTTTCCTTCTTAAGAATGATGATATGCATGCTCTAAATACTGCACCACTTAGACCCCTCAACTTATAAAGGGGATAATCAAACAAACATAGGCACTTAGGTGGATAAAAATCATTTTCCCTTATTTTCTTTTTGCCACATGGATGGCTTTCTTTGGTTTACAAATCTAAGTTGAACATAAATTCTAATCACATCTAAACTCACATTTTGGGACTAGAAGTTGGAAGTAACAATCTTGAGTATGCTCTTCTCTTGCGCTATCAAGCAATCGTGAGAACCAGAAAAGGATTGCGAAAACGATCTCATCTCCCTTAACAAAAATTTCAAAACTTTTAGGAGAGGACAAAGGCCCTTTTTGGGACCCCTCTTAGTTTCATTTTTTCAAACTTATCCTAAATTTGTAACGGGCCCATACATGCCCACATGTCACAAAAGTAGGATAGTTGTTGCAATTTTTCTTTCTTAGATCAAAAAACTAGGAGAGT
>JZKD02S1159069.1:216525-244257 GCA_000966675.3 Picea glauca | reverse complement strand
TCTCCTTGGTAAGGATGTAGCTTCCACCTTCCCACAATCTGAAGAGGAAGCCATCAGCAAGGCTCAACAATATGACCTCATTTATGCACAGTCAAGATACCAGTACACAGTACTTCCTGATCTTCCAAAACCTGTGCCATTTGGCCAGGACAAACCTGGGATGTCTCACTCAGCAGACAGACTAATAGGTGCCACCACAAACCATGTTCCACAACCCCAACCACCACCGATGTACGGAACACCTCAATACCTGCCTGCATATGGGGGCACTCCTTATTTCCCCCCACCCCCTTATCAACAGCCATATCCTGTTGCTATACCTCCACCCATTAGTGGACCACCACCGGCACCTCCCATACATCCACCTATTCCCTCAACCAGTGGTACTCCCTCAACATCAGCTTATAGTACTAGTGAAAGAACGATGCCTTCCTATGTACCCTATGGATCGGTCCCACCACAAAATCCATACTTTCCCTTTCCTGGTCCTCCACAACCCATGGCTCCCTCACATCCTCATGCGGGGGTAAACTTTGTTCAACCCTCTGCTGCTCAACAATACCAAAATTTTGAATAGTTGAACACAGCCAACCCAACTCACCCTTCGAACAATGCCAAGAAAAAAGGAAGGAATAGGAATAACAACAATCCTGGTCAAGGTGGGAATCAACCCCCACAGCACCAACCCACTGGGGGCAATCAGAACCAAGGGAACCAAAACCCCCAAGGGGGAAATAACAACAAACGCCAAGGGTGGAATACTGTTAAAACTATCCACCCTTGTTCTCTTTGTGGTGTGTACGGTCATTACACTCACCATTGCCCCCAGATCGTTGATTTCAAAAGGTTGAAAGAATCCGGGAGCCTTCCCCCCTCGCCAGTGCAACCTGCCCCGTAGCAGGCACAACAACAATATGCACAAAAACCCCCTCCCGCTGTGCTGCAAAATCCTATCCCACATCAAGGTGTCATAAACACCCAACAGGACATGCAACATCCCCCACCTCAGGTGGGCCAATATCACAATCCCAAAATTCCTGCAGATCGGACGATCCTCCTCACCAGTGAGGAGGAAATCCTTCTGCAAACACGCAATCGTCAGTATACTACAACAACTGAGTCTACTCCTACATATCCAGAAACAAACTCGAAACCAATGGGACCTCCGTTGGTGATCCCTCGCCCTTTCACCGAACCACCATTACGCATCCCTCGCATCCCATTGCACAGGAATGTCCACAACCCACAGGCTAGGGAAGCTCATAACTATAGCTTGGTAGATGACTTAGCACAATCCCCGGCTGCCATGTTAGTTATGGAAGTCCTCCAGACTTGCCCTACTCAGCGAAAATCTCTACTTTCCACCTTGGGCGCAGTCGACCCTACCGATACTCGACTCATCACTTTTGACCTTGATAGCTGCAAACCGCGTCTGCCCGCCGCAGTTGCTATTCAACTACCAGTAAAAATATGGAACATCACCGTCCATCGGTGTATCATCGATGAAGGGGCATCTACATGTATCATGTCCAAAACAGTATGGCAGAAGCTTGGTTCCCCGGAACTCATACCTTCCGCCATCACATTACGAGCCTATGACGGACGACCATCATCTCCTGAAGGGCTCTTTTAGAATGTCCCCATGGAACTCGGGGGCAAAATGATTCTCATTGACATTGAAGTTATCGACGCTCAACTTGATTACAATATCTTGTTTGGACGTAGCTACATGTACGCTATGAAGGCAGTGGCATCATCAGTCTTTAGGACAATCATGTTCCCTCACAACGGAAAGATTGTAACCATTGACCAAGTCTCGCATTGCGAGCCTAACCCATTCGCCAATCTCGATAACATTCTTCCTCTCATTCACACCAACAATGATGTATATCCCCTCATCGAGATGGGTCCTGGGATTTTCAAAGATCCATCCTTGTTAGGGACGTACCATGGAGCACCACCACTCCTTCCCCCTAATCAAGTATGCGTCGTATCCTCTAACACAACTCACACGGAGGATGCTCATCCTCCTCAGGAGGCTTCAGTCATTCCTAACATCTCAACAGTCACAACACCACTCCCACAGGAGCCTCCTGCACACTCGTCGACCCCTACAGACCATGGATCCACACCCCCTCAGGGGCCTAATCCCATTTGGGATTCAGTTCCCAGACCCCTCACTCAAATTCCCTTCTTTTACCCTCCACCCGATATAGAAGCTTTCCAGGTAGCTGCAACACTCACCTTACCCAACATGGTGCTAGCAATCCCAGTGTGGTACTTACATCCACCTGAGATGGTCCCTCGCCCATAGGAAGGACTTCCCATGACGATTCCTGTCCTCACTCCCACTACCTCCAATACCCCCATACTCCCTACCCCCCCTGCTACAGCCGGGGGTAGGCGACAAAAGAAGCAGCCCACCGCTCCACTTCCTCCGCGCATCCCACCACCTTACGCTTTGTGTGACAAAGAGGGTCACCAAACCAACAACTGCCCATCACTACCGGAATTATGGAATTTGATTCCCCCCAATCCAACCCCCACACCACCCATTACTACTACTACCACTCAACCTTCCAGTAGTAAAGGGCTGAAGACCAAATTCGCATGTGCCATCTGTTCTGAGTATGGCCATTACACCCATCATTGTCCAACACTACCTCGTTTCCGGTAGGCCTTAGATATCATAAGCCAAGACTTTCAGAACAACCCACGCCCTGCCACTTCCTCCACAACAAAAATCATTAACATTCGCTATGTCACCACTTCAGTCAATGAACGCATGAGATGCCCTTGCTCTCTTTACAATTCATTGGCTCATTTTACATACCATTGTCCTATAATTCTGGAATATTGGCAATGTCAGTTAGCCCTACATCACCAACCCGTAGAGGCAATCATTGACATATCTTCACCATTCAAAGATCTACACGTCATTTCTCCTAAGACCGAGGCACTCCCTATGCCTCCATGGTTCTTAGATGGCGCATATGAGGATTTACCCCGTAACCCTCCCAACTCTCTTGCTCATTCCCCTGCAGAGATTACCCATCCAACCACCATGGGTACCCCTCAGTACCTCAATATATGGTTTATGTCGAGTGAACCCTCACCCTCTCCTAGCGATACCCCCTCTATTTCTTCAGCAGGGGGAAATCACCCTATTACTGAGATCACTCCTCATGATCCATTATATTCCTGTCGTTTCCAAAACGACGAAGAAATACTGGAAGAACTACAACACCTAGACTCTCCCTGGGATGCACTACATCATCGTGCACTATTCCTTCCGCAAGAAGCCCTCATGCCTCCTAGCCACAATCCCATTTACGTGGTCGAAACCAAAGATTTTATCCCACCTGGGCCTATCAATTGGTTCAACAATCCCATTCCTGCACCTGATGCTTTTGAAGAAGGTAATTTGGCCAACATTTCCCCCACCATCAAAATCGACATTTCCATTAAACCAGGCATTGTCGAAGAAATTATCATTGGAGCTGCTTGCACTCCTCAGGAAATCGCCGCATATAAAACCCTCTTTCAGGAATATAGGGATATCTTTGCCTGGTCATACACAAAGATGCCTAGCCTCGACCCCTCTATCATCAAACATCGCATCGACACCTGGCCTGACATCACACCAGTTCGCCAGAAACAACGACCGCTACACCCATCCAAGGCCGCGACTATCAAATCCGAAATAGACAAATTGCGTACAGCCGGATTCATTTACCCCATTGCTTATACTTCATGGGTTTCCAACCCTGTACCCGTCGACAAAAAACAGGGCTCTATTCGTGTTTGCACCGACTTTCGCGATATCAACTATATATAGGCCTTTTTCCAAACTTCCACTCAGTTGTAGGACAATGTGGGCCCTACAACTATATATAAGCCTTTTGACAAACTTCCACTCACCATTCCGGGAGCCCACGACGTCCATTTTTCGAACCGTCTTTAGCCACGGGATCAGCGTCCCGCCACCTACATCATGGCTGTCCCTGGGCCACTTTTCATCCTAAGCCCCCAGGGCACCTTTTTTCATATCATGGCCAGGTACGCACGCGCATTGTCACATTTATCTAATACATGTTCATATTTTTTATTATCTTCAGATATTGTTCACTTTGGGTAGTTGGTTGTTCTGTGTGCAGGTACTTGATCATCATCTCTTCACATCATTCCTTCAGGTATATACTCAGCACTAGCATGTAGTCTCTCCCGTTGTATTTCATTTACATTTCCAGTCACACCCTCTGATATTGGCCTTTAGGATACCCATTCTCAGCTCTGCAGTACTCACACCTCCAGTTTCATCTACAGTACTGTAACCCGGTAGCATTCTCACCCACATGAGTTGTCCCATTCATAGCACCTTTTGGCACTTTTGACACTCATGATGTTCTTCATTACCCTTTAGGGATGGGAGTCCCGGTAGTCTTCCATCATGTTGCAGATCAACCACATACTTCTTCTCCTCATTTTGCTAGCCTCCCATATGGACTTCCAGCACATCGCTTTATGGTTATGTTCTTTTTTACCTGCACCCCCGCAGGATCATGAACCCACCACTTCATCCACCATCAGTTTGCCCATCTGCGAACCTCTCTTTGTTTCACCTACCTCATGCAGAAACTCGCCAATGGGGCCCCCACCTTTCATCAGTTTTCCAAGACATTTCTGCCCTGCCCGGGGCACTCATTTCACAATGGGGAACCCGTTTCTGTATTTTGTACATCTTTCCCACATTTATTCATTATTTCTTGTACAAACACCGATATTTTCCATTATTTACCTTTGTCATCACCGTTGGCGACCTGCTTTCCTTTTGGCTACACACAACCCTTGTCACCTTTGGTTGGAGCATTACTTCTCATTTATCCCCACCGACATTGTCTATATCTTCAGAGTACTACCCAGACCACTTACCTATACCCTCTGAATTTGTTCACCTTGTCCTACCTCTGGCACAAATTATCCTCGGTCTTGGCGTCCCCCTGACACTCGACCTTGTCACACGGTTGTGGCCACTGTTTGTCTCATACATTCTCCAACCAAGGGCAGTCTTGAGTCTCCCCACTTCTTGACTTCGTCCATGTACCTCTGTCACTTCCTCACCATAGTAGATTCCATGAAGCCCTTTTGTTTCTGGGAGTCGCTTCCCCCTTTTTGTCGACATCAGCACAATTTTCTAGAAGGGCGATAGTATCTTGATTCTCATTTTCCATTTAATGAGACATCTCGGACGGCACAGGGGGAAACACCATTGCTCCCTGATGTCATTGACCCCCATAACATTCGACGCCAACACTTTCTCATGTTGTGGTGGGTCTTACTTTGTGACTATTGCAGTTTTTATTATCAGTTGCCGAAGACCTCTGAACTTGGTAGGGCCACCAATGCCCACATCACCGTCGCTGTTTATTTCTGCGACCATTACCTATGGTTCAGAGTATGTTCCTTTGTAGAATCATCTTCTTCCTTTATCATTCCGCCCCTGAGGGTGCAACAGTTGTCTACACCAACATTTATGTCATCTTCTTTCAGAGTTACATCATACGAGCATGGGGCATGCCCGCCTCGTTTGTACACAATTGTATATTGTTACGCACCTTGTAGAAGGTCGGGTTCTACAGGTTCCTTTCTTCTCCAACRGATCGCTCTACACGGTCCCWCTCTTGCTCTCCCTTACACCACCATTCTCAGTAAATGAAACATTGATGGATTTCGGCTATACGTATGCTCCTAACCTCATCCATCAGGGGGCATCTGTTATCACTGAAATTTCATCCACACATGGCGACAAGAACTCCGCATCATCAAAATAGGACTGGAGTCATTCATGGCACATGATTAATTCCAYAGCATTGCAAAAGGGTAAAAAACTATACAAAATGACCACAAAATTGAAGGGCGCTTTACAGAACCTGGGTTCGCGCGCGTATGCGCGTAACAACAACGTATAATGCGCGTATCAGCGCACGATGCGCGGTTGTTTGGTGAAAAACCCGCGCGCCTACTAAACAACACATTTATTGAAATTGGTCGGCCTCCCAACCACTAATGGATCAGCTCCCAAGTCGATTTGACACCAAATCCGAGCTCAATCCTCATGGTGGGCTCGTCAAAGACCTAATTGAGCCCTAAAGAGCCCCTTTTCACATTCCAAAGAGGTCATATAATAACCCAATGCTAGGCTATAAAAAACCATGAATAACCACCATTTTCTCAAGGAATTCTTTGTATTGTTATGCTGCTAAGATTTCTAAGGACTCATTCTTTGGCAATAAACATCATAAGCTGCATTTCATAGGGCTTTCCACCTCTCACTTGAGTGGATAAGCTTGGAGTTCTTTCACCCACATTTTCATCTTTTCTTTGCAAGGGAAGCAAGCTTGTGAGGGCCTCAAGAGCCTTCCATTGGAGAAAGAAGGGACCCAAGTCCCCTTTCTTCTTTGTGCCTTTGGATTTAATCAATAGATCAACTTATACATTGGTGATATTGGTCAATTTGTACTTCTTTTTTCATTTGTTTTATATGCTCATAGTTTTATTTGTTTTAGTTTAATTCTTGTTTATAACTTTGTAGTGTTTCTTTCTAACCTTTCCTTTCACAGCTGTCATGCCTAGCAGAGCCCAACTGGGCATGTAAGCACTCTTAATTTGCTCACCTAGTGACGAATTGGGTGAAAACACTATGGTATGCCAAATTTTACCTCACAATTTTCAAATTCCATCCTAGCTGCTAGCCCTAATGCCATCATTGGACTTGAGGGCACAAATCCTCCTTATACTCCATTCTCATTTGGTGGCTCTCATATCCCTCAAACGACTCCTACAATGGGAGACATTCCTTTTTTTAACCCTGAGTCTAACCCTGTTGCTTCTTGGTGGAGTAACCAACCTATCGAACAAGCTTATACTCAATTTTCGTCCTTTACCCTCACCTCCTCAGTGTAGATTCCAACCAAAATGTTTGGCATGACGAATCAACCTTTATCCTCTAGATTCACACCCAGAGGAGGTTAGTTTCACAGCTTGGGAAACCCCCAACCCAGAGCCACTTCGATAGTTGGCAGTTTTTATAACCCCCATCAGAACATTCCCACTGGAATGATGCCCAACCAACCTATTATGAATCAGCCTAGAGGAGGGTCCTACAATCCTGGGCATGGCCATGGTGCTTACCAAAACCTTGGATGGGCTGCGATTCCCCAAACACAATCTTTCCAGGGATCTTAGGGATAGATGTTGCAACCCCGTCTCCCTTTTTTGGTCATGCTCAACTTGCCAGACTTGTCTAAGTTGATGAATGACATAGTGTGTGATGATCCTACATGCCCCCCCGTTCACACCAAGCTTCCTTAGAATATTTAAAAATTTGAAGGTAAGAATGGCGAGGATATCGGTAATCACAGTACCACCTTTCACCTATGGTGATCTTCGAATTCTATTAATGACGATTCCATTTCATTAATATTTTTTCAACGTACCCTCATAGGGGTTGCCATGTTATGGTATATAGAGCTACCTAAGGGGGCATAGAAGATTTTTAGTCAGATGGTGCTAGTCTTCCTTAACCAATTCCAATTGTCGGTTCGTTACGATGCTGGCCTAAAACTTCTGTCGAACTTACACTAGGACAAAGTCACTCATATCTCAGATCACATCCAAGAGTGGCAAAGAAAGAAGAGGTTTATTAAGACTTGCACTCCCCCAGATTTCCTGTTAGAATGGTTCCTTAAGTCTTTACAGCCTCCTATTTCAAAGGATGTTGCCACATCCGGGGTTACATCTAAGGAAGAAGAAATCTTCAAATCCCAGTAGTTAGATCTTATATACGCTCATTCTGGGATGTTATACAAGATTCTTCTAGATGCACCAAGGTCAAACTATGACCCTATACAAAAGCCCGAACCTCATGCTGATGTCATTGTAGTATCCGCTAGTGTGAAATCCACATACTCGGTGACAAGCCATTTGAAAGAGTTGTATCTAAACCAGTTTGCAGGAGGGACAAGTTCATCTATGTCTTCCAATCCCACTTAGTCTATAGATGTACATTCCATGCAATTGTCAGCTGACCCAAATGGTAACCAACAACCAGGCGGGAATAAGAAGAAAGGATGTAATAATAATCGCAAGGGTGGGAATAATAAACCCAAGGACAATGCTAATAATGAGAGGACAAATAATAATGTTGATGAGGGAAAGAAAGAAAGGTGTAAGTTGAAATTTGCCTGTAATCTTTGTATAGACGATCATCTTACTCATTTATGCCCCAAGATTGTGGAAGTTGTGAGGCTCCTATCTCTATCACCCACCATGCTGACGAATACCTTTCCACATAAATGACACATGGCCTCAAGCTCCTCAAACACAGTAAATGTGGCCGGTGGGAATCAAAACCCACCGCCACAAGATGGTGACCATTTGTGCATCAGTATGGTCAAATCTCAAGTAAATGTAGCCACCCGATATCGCAATTATAGTTCTCCACAAACTGTACCTGGTCTAGAATCTCCTCCTCCTCTGGAGATGCCCTTACATATCGAAAATCTAGAGCCACCACATCGTATTCTGAAAGGAGTACTCAAGCACTCTACCAACAATACAAATGCTAGAGCTACCCATAATTACTCTATTGTTGAGAACCTGGGTCAAACCCCTTGTGTGATGTTAGCTCTGGAGGTACTCCAGACATTTCCTTCATAGAGGAATGCCTTTCTATTTGCGTTAGGATATCTAGATCCCAGTGGCTCAAAATTTATCAAGTTTGATGTCACAGATGTGAAGCCTCACTTTCCTTACCATGTGGCATTACAAATCCATGTGGGTTACTTGAATTATACCATCAAGCATGTAGTTGTTGATGAACGTGCTACTACATGTGTGATGTCCATGATCTATTGGAAATCTCTTGACTCTCCGACTCTCTCTCAATCTTCGACCATGTTGACTGCTTTTAACGGTTGTTGCTTCTACCTTCAAGGTATTCTTCCTGCCTTTCCAGTCCAGTTAGGTGGGAATATGGTAGAGGTGGATATCGAGATGGTTGATGTGCCCCTTGATTATAACTTGTTACTAGGACACAATTTGACTTATGCTATGACTGTCGTCGCATCGTCCGTCTTTCTCACTCTTTGTTTTCCTTACAATGGGAAGATTATGATGATCGACCAATTGTCCTTTGCATATGCTAGCCCCAATGCATCCATTGGACCGTCGATCCTTGTGGTCGACATTTATTAGCTGACAACTGAGAATATCGGTGTCAGAATGTATTCATCCCTCATGGGTACCTTAAACTTCATGGCACCAATTCACCATGTTTATGCCATTTCCAGTAGGCCCATTTCGTCAGTGAGGTATGTTCCTTTCCACACTTCCTATTTTAACGATCCTTGGACCCTACCTTCCTTGAATTCATCTTGTGAAGGCCATTCGGATGCTGGAATGGACATGCCACTATCGACAGTAGAGATAGTGTATCAAGTTGTTCTTGACTCTTCCGTCGATCCCGATCCTATTACATCATCGACGGACGAGGAGGATTCTATTCTTAAGCCCATATGGGCCACTTCATCATCTTGTTTACATGAATGACTCGATGAGACTTTTCCCTCAGATGAATCTATCATCAAATCCATGAATGGTTCTGAAAAACCTTGGGAGGATATGCATTGTCACTCTTGTTTTCTCCCATATCTTTCCAGAATCGAACAAGATGACTTTCGATCTACTTTGAGTGAGATAGTCAGTCACGCTGTAGTTCCACTTGATACGCACAAAATTTATGCTGAAGGAAATATGGTGAGTATCTCTCCTACTTTCGTGATTGATATCTCTCGTACACATGGAAAGATTGAAAATGTACACATCGGTGTAGATTGTTTGCCAAAAGAAATCTTGATCTCCACCGAGCTCTTCAAGGAATTTCTAAATGTATTTGCTTGGTCATATGAAGAGATTCCATGAATTACCCTCTAATTGTCTAGCATGAGATTATAACTTATCTAAATGCTAAACCTCTTCGACAATGTCTTAGAGCTGTCAATCCCCAGAAGGCCTATGCTATTAAGGAAGAGGTAGAGAAACTGCTTAATGTTGGCTTTATCTACCTGGTTCCCTTGAATGAATGGGTATCCAATATCGTTCTTGTGAATAAGAAGCAAGGAACCATCCATGTATGCATGGAATTTTGTGACCTGAACAAAGCATGTCCTAAAGACAACTTTTTGACACATTTCATCGATCATATTCTCGACGATTGTGCAGGAAGCAAAGTTTTTTCTTTCATGGATGGATTTTCAGGTTATAACCAAATTCAAATTAAACCCGAGGATCAACATAAGATGACATTTATTTATCCTTAGGGTACTTTTGCATACCGAAAGATGCCTTTTGGCCTTAAAAACATTAGAGCAACCTTCCAATGTGCTATGACCTTCGCATTCCATGATCTCAAGCATACAGTCAAAGCTTATCTTGACGATCTTGCTTCTCACTCTCATAAGAGAGTGGATCACCCTAAGAACCTTCGGCTAGTTTTTGAAACATGTCATCATTATAGAATCTGGTTGAACCCTCATAAATTCATCTTTTGTGTTAGGTCTGGACGTCTTCTGGGATTTTTAGTCTATGAGACCGGGATCATGGTAGATCCATTAAAGGTTAAGGCAATACTTCGATTTCCTCCCCCCCACACTAATCAAAAAATTCAAGGTTTATAAGGGAAAGATAACTTTTTACAACCATTTATAGTAAACTATGCCAATATTATTAAGGGTTTTATGCGTCTTTTGAAGAAGGACACCCCTTTTATTTGGGATGAGTAAGCCCAGGAATCCTTCGATGCTTTGAAGAAATCCTTGGTATCGACACCTCTACTGAAGTCTCCTAACTACAGTATGGATTGCTTTATTTATGTCTCCGTGTCCGAGGAGATGATTGGTATGGTTTTGGTTCAGAAGGATGATGAGCTCTGCGAGAACCTCATCTATTATCTCAGTCAAAACTTAGTCGGTCCTGAGCTCAAATATTCTCATGATGAAAATCTAGCTTTGGATTTTGTTCATGTAGTCCAATTGGTTGTGGTTGTTGGTGTCAATCCATTTCAATACATCCTTACTAGGTGTATCACAGGGGGAAAATACAACAAATGGATTGTCATTTTACAATAATTTGATTTCGATTTCACTTCTGCAAAATCCAAGAAATCACTAATCTTTGCGGAGTTAATATCTGACTTCCCATGATTGGATGAGGATTTTATCCATGTTGATTCATTCGTGGATGAACACATTTTCCTTGTCTCGTCATCCAACACCTGGTATGGAGACATTTTTCTCTATCTTAAAAATTTGAAGTTCCCTCAGCATCTCTCGCGAGATGATCTATGGAGTGTATGATACCAAGAGAAGAATTACATTATCGTCAATGACACTTTGTATCATCAAGGAATAGACAATATCCTACATTGTTGTTTAACTCACGAAGAATTTGAGTGATTCCTAAATGATTTCCACAGTGGGGATTGTGGTGGGCATCTATCCGGGCTTGCGACAACCCAAAAATTTTTGCAAGCCGGTTATTTCTAGCCATCTATCTTTAAATATTGTGTTGAAGCGGTTAAGAAGTGTCACCCCTGCTAGGTGTTCACTCGAAAAATTCCCTCGCATCTAGCCCCTCTTCACCCAGTCATTACCGTCGGTCCCTTCACCAAGTGGGGGGTGGACTTTGTGGATTGCAACCCAACTTTGATTGGGGGGCATCAACATATTATCATGGCCATAGACTACTTTACCAAGTGGGTCGAGGCCATGCCTACAGTTAAATCCGATGGGAAGACTTTCACCTTCTTAGTATTCAATAAAATTATCGCCAAGTTTGGTATCCCAAGTGAGATTGTCACTGATCATGGTAGTCACTTTCAGAACAAAATGATGGAAGAGATAGCATCCAAGATGGGGTTTAAGCATGGTCTTTCTTCCCCTTACTATCCCCAAGAAAATGGACAAGTAGAGACTGTCAAAAAGTCTCTCAAGACCATTTTGCAGAAAACTTTCAGCCATAATAAACCTGACTGACATATTATGCTATATCCTGCACTATGGTCATATTAAACCTCAGTCAAGACTACCACTAGATTTTCTCCTTTCCAGTTAGTACACAGTGTGGAGTAAATACTACCTATTGAATGAAAAATCCCTTCTCTTAGATTGGCATTCATGCTCCTCCCTGACACTTCCGATCTCGAGCGATGCCTCGTACACCTAGAGAGCCTTGACGAGCAGCGTCGAGATGCCTCTACGGCTATCGAAGAGAATAAAATATGTTTCAAGGTCCAATGCGATAAGTCTTTCTGTCCTCGGTTGTACATTGAGGGTGACTTGGTCCTTTGATATAATCAAGCCAAAGAACCACTGGGGGCAGGAAAGTTCAAACCCATGTGGCACAGTCCCTATATTGTGTGACGTGTCTTAGAAAAAGGAGCCTATGAGTTAGAATATTATAAAGGGAACATGTTGGTCGAGCCCATGATTGGACTCTACTTGAAAATATATTAAACTTGAGCCCCAAGATTGGGCATAACTCTTTGTATACTAATGTAATTTAGTGTATATATCTTTTCCCTTTACTTTTTGTCTTCAACTTGCTTATCGATTTTTCCCTTGGTTAGAAGATGTCAACGGAGTCTTCGTTATACTTAGGATTCGTAGACGGAGCCAACATTCATACATGGAACTTGGCTTCCACTGCTTGGGTGGTTTACTAACCCAAGGGTCTACTGGTGTCTTCAGGTGGTGTATGCTTAGGGCCATCCACGAATAATGTGGCTGAGTATAACGTCATTATAGAACTTTTGCGTGATGCCATTTCACATGGTATTCTCTCTTTGGAGGTTCACCTAGATTCCCAGTTAGTAGTATGTCAGTTGAACGACAATTACTGTGTGTGCAACCCTACGTTACTCTGACGATTCCTATGGGTACGCCTTTTAGAACGACAGTTTGATTTTATTACTTATCATCACATACCTAGGAGTTATAATTATGTATCTGATGCTTATGCTAATTTATTTTAGATTGGCATTTGTCACATAACTAAAGCAAAGAAAAAAATCTCATCAATGTACACATTGCAATATAAGTAAATTCGAAGAACCCTGTTTTATATATATTTAAAAAAGTATGATGTTTATAGTACAAAATTGGGGCCAAAACCCTCAATACACATATGCAACTGATAATACAAAATCCATGACATCTATGCATATGGCTCTAGATTTGTGTCATGATAACAAACTACGGCATTTGCGAGATGCCAAAAGAGTCACACCCAAGCTCTGGGACACCAACCACCTGTCATTGCATGGCCTCTGGCAGATCCTCTACCTAAACCATCATAATCCTATGTGTCAAACGAGACAGGTTTCCCTACACATTTTGAAGCATTCTCTTCGCTTCTCCTCTCGGTGCCTCATCTCCCTGGTGCCTCCGACATTGTCTTGGAAGCTCGTCCGATCGTCACGGACCTACATCTGCATCACACAAGTGTCTAGTTAGTAATTAAACTTCATCGAAACATATTTTTGTTTTCCTATACAAAAATACAAAAAAATGAAATATTTAAAAACTTTGGCATACTTATGTCTCGGTAGGTGGTCCCTGGCAGTGGCATGTCAAGGTCCCCCTTGAAGTCTCCACCGGTAAAATAAATCCTCATTGTAGGGTGTGGGCACCCTACCTCTCCCCTACCATCTCATTACTTCGGTCCACACTACCATGGCTAGATTGTGAGGTCCTTGAGGAATGATCTCGACTCTAGGTCCCAAACTTGGAACCCGCTTGAAGAAAAAGCTGCACAAGATAGATGCAAACCCGAATTTCCTCTTGTCACCCTGTTTGCATTCTGTCAACTAGCTCTTCATATTAACCAGTAGTGAGGTGCACCAATTGTACACTGTGGGTCTCAAACACTCTATAGAATAGAACATGAGCAGCCTTGATGCCTAGTGCAATGAAGTTGATCCTGTGATCCTGGTCAAAATGAGGACATCAATCTTGAGGATGATATTGTTTATCACTCGGATGGGGAGTTGAATCCCGAACTTCTTGGTCCCTGCTATACATTGAGAGTCTACGTACTCTTCTATATCCATACCGCTCCCATCTCCCCGGGATTTGAGGTTCACAACCTCACCCTGATGCGACAACCCAGTCAAGAAATGTATATCTTCGACTTCAATCCTCAATGGTTTTCCATCGAGGTTGAATCTCTCACTTTCTAGATCCCAGTAATCCACGAGCAACTGAAGCAAACTCACTTGGGTCTTCATCCCTTTGAGTGCCCAAAATTTGTACAACCCTCTTCTTTTCAAGGTCATTTGGGCCCCCGGATCTCTTTCCACAACAACATCTACCTCCTCATGTTCCCTTTCCCTCCATTCTAGCACCATCCTTCCAAAGAAACATCAATTTTTGAGTTAGAAACCATCAAAAACCTTGTTGATGGACAGTCACATATAGGTATGAGTACACACAACCTGTATTTTACACAATCATGTATAACCTCGCGTATACATGACTCAATGAGTGGTATCTCGCGTACACCGAAATACCTAATTTGTGCCTTAATTAACTCAAATTTTGAAACCTAAATAAAAATGTAATCCACTAGAAAGGAAGAGGAGGGGAAGAGGAATTACCTGGTCTAGACGGTCTCGGATTCCGTCACTCAACGCTCTCGCAATCACCAGTTGAAGATCAGAGGTAATTTGGTCCAATTTTGAGTATTTGGGTAAAAAAGTCAAATGACATAGTAAAATTTGGTTTTTGTTACTATTTATAGTTGTTTAAATCCACTTTATATAGTTTCGGATCGTATTTTCGCCTAATGGACTAATACAATAGTGGATTTAGTTGGTTTTTGTAGTTTCACCAGGGATTCTTGTGGTTTTTAGCGTTATGTTGACTGTTAATAACTACGGGCATGTATTTTCACTACCCAACATATAGGATAGGTATCCATTCTATCATGCACATTTGCATTGTCCTATAATTTTCACTCATATGCCTGAGGTATGAACTCATGTTTTACGACACAGAACCCTCCATATGCGACAAGACGTGTCATTATCAAATGGTGGAGACTTACCAAACATGGGTACCCTAGTTAGATCATCTTCTCCATTTGGTGTCCATGCCGATATTTTTTCCATAGGATTGGGAGTGCCTTATAGCTAATACATGACTCTATGTTGAGCCTCATTTCTCACTCATAAACATGTCGACCTATACCTAGAGGACTCCCAAGCAAGTTTTATTTAAGCTCTTTTCCGACTCGTTTTCAAAAAGTGAGAAGATTTCCAAGTGAGCTTGTCTCTTTCACACTCATAAATTGGATTTGAAAGGACGTCTATTTGGTACAAGTTTATCCCTTTTTCAAAACAAGTAGACTAAAATTATGAAAAAGGAATTTTTTTTGGCATTGAGTTGTGATTGCATCTCATGCCCTTGCTTGCAGTATTGAGCCTATAGTCGGTTCTTGCTTTGCATTATAAACCATTTTCCTCAGCAGTTTTGCATCCTCAACCAAGCAGATCCTCATTTATATCCTTTGAAACTTGACACCCTATACCCAGGAAGGAACATTCCCCCGAGTGTCCATATCCCACATGCACCTCCTTGCATTGAGCATAGGTATGTTCCACTGCTGGAACTAGTTTTTCTTATTTGTGACACTTGTTTCCTCCTCTGTATCATAGCATTCATTTGACTATGAAAAATAAAAAAATATGGGAGGGAAGGGAGTATTATCTTATATTGGAAGAATTTGTATCGCCTTTGAATAGAGCACAAAGTTATTGAGTCCACATGTCATCATAATTTTTGGTTTCACATGGCCTTAGGAAGCTGATCTCGTTACAAAGAGTTTTCTCCCCCAACTGGTTACTCTTCCAGTCCCTATGGAGAGTTTGATTGATGCCTCTTACATCACATGGTTTAATCATTGATTCTATGCTACTAGAGTCTTCCATATGTCTCATGCTCTTGTTTCAAGGATGTCTATCAATCTGTGTCAACCATTCCTCAGAACTCTTGACTTTGCATGTCGGCCATACCCTCAGTTTGTTTCATAATCACATGAAGTTGTAATCCTATTACGCACCCTGGTCCTACTTTCCTCATTGGTAGGTAACCTTGAACCCAACAGTTGACATTTCATCATTGTTTGTTGACTGGGTGGTTTCCCTTGTGTTTGACGGCAAGACATCTATTCACACATTGGGATTCATGCAATGTCTTGGATTCCATTAGTCTTATTGGTGGTTTCCTCGCCTTTGTCAGAATGTTTCCTCATTGGCTGTTATTCATAGTGTCATTTTCATGTACTGATTGCACTTGGCACACGCAAAAGACACATAGGGTCATGGGTTCATGAACATGTTCTTCATATGATTTCCTCCAAATCATGAAGCTCCTGCTTTGTACCTCGTGCTAAATGATGAGAGATGTCTTAATTCTCTCCTTTCAGTCGGTCTCCTTCAATCGACTTCAAATCATCTATTCTGGAAATGAGACCTAGAGTCCTATGAGTACCTTGAGGATTGCATTCATTAGTGGCAGGTTTTCTCGCCATCGATGATTGGGAATACATCAATGTCTCCTGATCGATGGATTCTTCAATTGTCCGACCCCAACTCCTTTATTCACACTTGTAAGAATGTACCCAGTGCCTTGATACCTAATTTCATCATCGATAGGTTGTCTCATGTTTGTTAACGGTATACCTTAATGACCGATAATCAAACGAAGTCTCATTGTGTTCAACCTCAACTCCTTTATTCACACGATGTAGACTTGCACCTTTGGAATATTTTGTAGAAGACTTGAAGACATCGGTATGTGGCCACAACTTTCCTAAGTTGTTGTTCCTTTTCATTGGACCAATACCTATGTGACTTCAGTGAGCATGGGAGATCATATTGTACTTCATTGTATACAAATATATTTAGATTGATTTTGAGACTGGTTCTATTGGGCCTTTTTTGTGACTATGACATCCTTTGGCATGTAACCGCATTTTTATTTTCCTATTCATGGCCATAGATAGTTTTTTGGTATATTTTCACATGGATCTGCAGTGTAATTCAAATTGGAATTCATGTATGCAAAGTCAATACAGAGTGTAATGATCAACTAGTTCTTCCAGCTGGTTCCCCAACACTTCACTTCTAGGTTTTTATAATGTATTTCAGCCATCACAGATACTACTCTGACCTCGCACATTAGGGGGCATATGTTATAGCAAGATTTGCCTCACCCCATGAAATCTTGCAGAGAAGGCCTTTTTCCATTTCCCCATGCATTCTTTTAATCCCTTTTTGCAAATCCCAGAGCTAAAAATGCAAATTTTCCACACATACGCACATTGCCTACTATACAACATGTGTATATGCAAGTTGCACCACTACAACCCACGTACATCGGGAAATGTGCCCAAAAATGAAAAATGGTGTTGGGTTTCCTTGTCACGACAGGAGATCAATGATCCTTGGCCTTCCATATACTGGAAATGTTTCGAATCAGCCCTTCAGTTCCACTTGAAGGCTATAAATGGGCCAATTCTGAGCTATGGAAAAGAGAGAAATAATTCAACTTTGATAGCAAAGTTACTCTGGAGGAATTATTCACTTCACATTGAGTCTGCATCCTTTTATCCTTTAAGTCTCAACACAATGTTCATCCCCCAAGCTCTTTTCTTATTGATTGAGAAATTCATTGTATCTCTTATATGAGCTTGTCTTTGGTGGAGGATTGAAGTGGTGGAGGCCCAAATGGAAGGAACTTAGTTTCTCAGTTCTGAACTGTGCTGACACGAGAGTCTGTAACTTATTCACTTTTGCTGATTATATGTTAATAGAAATACTCTTTTCTCGTCCAATTGATATCTTTCAAATATTTGAATTATTATTCCATGGTCATATTGTTGGGTATGTGTTATATTATTTGCACGAGTAGTAGTGTCACATATTTAGGTGGTTTTTCGACACATGGTTTTTTGTCGATGGTTTTCTATTTCCGGTTAAGGAATTAGGGTTGTTGACTAATCTAGGTCATTGGGTTAGGGTTTTGGATGCTGCTAGATCCTATATGTATATTGTATTGTAAACAATGTATCACTATGAACAAATATATAATATGTTGGTTTTCCCGGTTTGGGTTTCCAGGGGAAAAATATCTGTGTAATGTTTGTATTTTCCATTGTATCTTTTCTATTCTTTTACTGAAAATATGTTTGCGGTAAATATTGTAAAAGGTTAAAATATACATTTGGTATCAGATCTTTGTTGGCTTCATGGGGATGCCTTTGTGGTCAAGGGTTTGGATCGGGACTGTGATAAGCCTTGTTACAGTAGGAGATCTGTGGTATTGATTTTATTCAGGTGAAAAGAAATGGAAAGCGATTCGAAAATGGAGATTGAGAAGTTTAATGGGAAAAGTTTTGAGCTATGGAATATCTGTTGGTGGACAAAGATCAGTGGATCACAATAGATCCAGGTACTACACCTACGGGAACTTCAACAGATGACTGAAAAAAGTTGGATTGGAAGGCAAAGAGCACAATCTGACTGTGTCTCTTAATTCAATATTAGTGAATGTGTCAGAGGACGCTACAGCCAAGGATTTATCAGATAAGTTGGGGAAGTTGTATCATTCTAAGTCCCTAGTGAATAAACTATTCATGAGAAAGAAGTTGTATAACTTGAGGATGAGATATGGAGATTCGGTGGCAGAGAATTCGAACGCCTTCAATACTGTGGTAAGTCAATTAGTATTTGTTGAGATTAAAATTTCAAATGAAGATAAATGTATCAGCTTATTGTGTTCTTTACCAGACTTGTGGGATAGTCTAGTTGTGGCCATAGGTAGTAATACAACTTCCTTGAATTTTGATGAAGTGGTCTCATCTTTTTTGTCGAAGGAGATGAGACTAAATAATATGGAAGGACATAGCACAAAAACATTATTTTCAAGAGGACGATCTTAGGAAATAAATAGATCTAAGTTCTCAAGTGGGATATCTAAGTCTAAGGGTAGATCTAAATCTTCTGGAAAGTTTGTAAAGGTATGTTGGAGATGTGGAAAAGAAGGGCACTACAATAAGTAGTGTAGATCCAAAGTTGAGAAAAAGAAGGTATTTGAAGAATATCCTTCTACTAAAGAAAAGACCTCCAAGGAAGAAGGAGGGGATGTGTACTTGGCTTCTTCAAGCAAACATGCATATCATGAGGCATGGTTGGTTGACAATGGTGCATCCTTTCATATGACTCCCCACAGGGAGTGATTCTGCTAATATGAAAGGTATGATGGAGGTAATGTTTTCTTAGGTGATGATTTGACAACCAGAATCATAGGATGAGAAAAAGTCAAGTTGATGCTCACAGATGGAAGGATTGGCCAGAAATTTGATTTCTGTAAGCAAAATGGACGATGCAAGGGTAAAAACAATATTTGAAAAGGAAACCTACAGGATGGTTCGAGGAGCAATGGTGTTGTTGAAGGGAGTTCAGTTTGGAACTCTATATAAGTTGCAAGGAAGTACTATTAGTGATGGGTGTAATAGTTCCATTGTTCCTGATATTGGAGTTGAAGAAGAAATAACTCCTACATTCTCTAGAGAAAAGGTTATGTTGTGGCATCAAATACTGGGACATATCGGAGAGAAGGGTCTTCGACTACTACATGATAAAGGTATGGTTGGAGGTATGTCTAACATCTCTTTGGATTTTGATTTCTATTAACATAGTCTATATGGGAAGAAGAATTGGGTAAGATTCCCCTCTGGTGCAATGAGGGCAGAAGGAATTTTACAACTAGTTCACAATGATGTTTTTGTACCTGTGTCGGTGCCACCATTGGGAAAATCTGTGTACTACGTCTCATTTATAGATGAATTCTCAAGGAATACTGGGATATATTTCCTCAGGAAGAAATCTAAAGTCTTTGGTGGGTTTAAATAGTTTAAGGCTCTTCTTGAGAATCAAACAGTTAAAATAATTAAGGTGTTGAGGACAGATAATGGTGGAGAGGTCTGCGAGAATGAATTTGAAGAATTTTGTAAGAAGTGTGGTATAGAAGGGCATAAGACTACTCCATATATACCTTAGCAGAATGGAGTTGCAGAAAGGATGAACAGGATGCTGATGGAAAAAGCAAGGTGCATGCTCAGTGGTGTCGGGTTAGGGAAATAATTTTGGGCATAAGCACTGGGTACTACATGTTACCTGGTCAACATATCACCCTCATCAACGTTGGATGACAAGACTCCACAAGAGGTATGGACTGGTAAGAAACCTTCTCTCACACATCTCAAGGTATTTGGTTGTGATGCATATGATCATGTTCCAAAGGAAAACAAGAGTAAGATAGATAAGAAGGCTGAAAAGTGTATCTTTATTGGATATAAAGATGGTCTTAAATTTTATAAGCTTTGGAACCCAGAAACTAAGAAGGTAGTGTATATCCAAGATGTGGTATTTAGTGTTGGTTGTGGAGCCTGATTATCTTCCTGATTCAGGGGTCTTTTGTTTTCAGCCATGTTTATACCCCATGAAGATTTACACCCCAGAAGTATGTACACTCTTCCACACAGGGGAGTGCAAAGGGGGGTTACCCCCTCTGCAGGGTAAAAGTATATTGTAATTTAATTGTAAATCTAGACCGTTCATTATAAGGTCACAGATCTAACAATAGAAGTTATTTTAGGGTTTTTTCCCCTAGAAGGCAACCCTCTCTTATGAGGGAAATGTATTGCAACTATGCATTATGGAGAATATTGTATTCTGAGATAGGAGACTATGAGAGAAAGAAGAGGAAGTTACAACAGGTTTGTTGTAGGTTGTATCCCTTCATTTGATGGATAATAATAAATGAAGGACCTGGCAATTATCTGGTGGATGCAGCCCACATTGGGTGAACCATGTAAATCTGTGTCTCTATTGTATTGTGTATCTTCTATGTTTTGTTTCCACATTTGTTTTATTTTATTGCTCCACGGTCCTGTTTTTCTAACAATTGCTATCAAAGGGAATGGTAACTAGTAGGAAAAGAGGGTTCTTGGTTCGAGTGGGAGCAATGTTAGATGATGGAAAGTTTAGGGTTGAAAACTTTAACAGCCAAAACTACCAGTTATGGAAGATGTAGATGGAAGATTATTTATATTAGAAGGATCTATTCCTACCATTGGGTAGAATAGAAAAGAAGCCGATGGCCATGAATGATGAAGAATGGGAGATTCTTGACAAAAAGGCTCTAGGAAGGATACAGCTATGCCTGGCAACATTAGTGGCTTTCAATATTTCAAAAGAAAAGACAACGAAGGCTTTGATGGATGCATTGGATAAATTGTATGAAAAACCCTTGACATCCAATAAGGTATTTCTAATGAAGAGATTATTTAATATGAAGATGTCAGAAGGTGGATCTGTTGTAGATCATTTAAATGATTTTAATACGTTACTAATCAACTAAGTTTTGTAAAAGTGGACTTCGATGACGAGGTCAGGGATCTTCTAATCTTGTGTTCATTTGCAGAAAGCTGGAACAGATCGGTCATGGTTGTAAGTAACTTTGTCTCTGGTTCAAATACTTTAAAATTTGATGATGTTGTTGGTTTATCCTTAGTGAAGAAATGCGATGGAAAAGAAAAGGTGAGACATTAGGTAATGCATTGAACATGGAGAACAGGGGAAGACAAAAGGATAGAGGAAAGGGCCCAGGGAACCACGAGAATTATAGGAAGGGAAGATCCAAATCCAGATTTGGAAAGATAGAGTGTTGGAATTGTGTGAAGAAAGGACATCTGAAGAAAGACTGCAGAGCTCCAAAGAAACAAAGAGATGGATAGCAGGAGAGAAATCAGGAAGCAAATGTAACAGGTGATGTGTTACAAGATGCTTTTATTCTTTCTGTAGATAACATTTCTGAGTCTTGGGTAGTAGATTCAGGGGCTTCATTTCATGCCACACCCCATAGGAAACATTTTCTAGATTATGTTCAAGGTGATTTTGGATAGGTTCATTTGGGTGATGATGCACCATGCAAAATTATTGGAATGGGAAAGGTAAAAATAAAGCAAAGCAATGGAAACCAATGGTTGTTGAAAGAGGTAAGACATGTTCCAGATTTAAGGAAAAATATAATTTCAATAGGGTAGTTGGCAAGTGAAGGTTGTATATCCATATTTATAGATAAGACAGGGAAGGTCATCAAAGTATCATTGGTGATAGAAAAATGAGAGAAGGTAGGTACATTGTATTTATGTACTTGTAATATTGACTCTTCTATCTCTTTAGCTTCTACATGAGTGGATATAACACTGTGGAATCATAGGCTTGGAAACATGAGTGAGAAGGGTATGTAGATACTTCACAAAATATTTTTTTTTCCAGATATTAAACAAATTCATTTGGAATTCTATGAGCATTGTGTTTATGGAAAAAAGAAGAGAGTCAAATTTCTCAGAGTTGGAAAAGAAAAGAAGAATGAAAGGTTAGAGCTTGTGCATACATATGTATGGGGACCAGCTCAGGTATCATCTCTTGGTGGATCTCATTATTATGTTACTTTTATTGATGATGTAACTAGAAAAACTTGGGTTTATTTCATTCGACAAAAATCTGATGTTTTTTATACTTTTAAGAAATGGAAAGATTTGGTTGAGAATGAGACAGGAAAATTTTTGAAGTGTCTCAGATCGGATAATGGAGGTGAGTATTGTAGCAAGGATTTTGATGATTACTGTTCATACCATGGGATTCGTAGAGAGAAGACAGTTCCAAGAACACCACAATAAAATGGTCTGTCAGAAAGGATAGATAGGACAATCATGGAGTGTGCCAGGAGTATGAGATTGCATGCTAGTTTTCCCTTACAGTTTTGGGCAGATGTTGTAGATATTTTTGTTTACTTAATAAAAAAAGGACCTTCAAGCTCTTTGGATGGTATAATTCCAGAGGAAGAATGGACAGGAAAAAAAGGAAAACTATTCTTTTTTGAAGACTTTCGGTTGTGAAGCATTTGTCCATATTGATAAAGAAAATAGAACAAAGCTTGAGGAAAAATCCAAGAAGTGTACCTTCATTGGATACAATGTTAATGATTTTGGTTATCGCTTATGGGATTATGAAAATAACAAAATCATTAGGAGTAGATATGTCATATTCAATAAGAAGGTCATGTACAAAGATTAGTTGCAGGGAAAGAAATAGGAAAAATAAAAACAAGAATACACAGTGCTTGATGAGATCACTGAAAAAGAAATTCCAAAGGAACCAAAAAATCAAAATGTACAACAACAGGAGTAGCAGGTACCTCAAACACCTGTAAGTGTTGTTAGAAAATCGACCAAGGTAAGTATACCCCCTAAACAATACTCTCATTCATTGTAATATTTATTGTTGATTGATTTTGGTGAACCAGAATGTTATGAAGAGGAAATGCAGGTAGACACCCAAAAGAAGTGGGAGAAAGGCATGAAAGAGGAAATGGGTTCCTTGGTAAATAACCATACTTGGGACTTGGTTCAGTTGCTTGCAGGAAAAAGAGCATTGCAGAATAATTGGGTTTACAAGTTGGAGGAAGAAGATGGAGGAATAAAGCGGTACAAGGCTAGACTTGTTGTAAAGGGGTTTTCACAAAAGAAAGGTATAGATTTTGATGAAATATCTTCTCCTGTTTTTAAAATGACTTCAATTAGGACTATTTTAAGTCTTGTGGCAATAGAATATTTGCATCTTAAACAGTTAGATGTAAAAACATATTTTCTCCATGGGGATTTGGAGGAAGAGATTTATATGCAGCAACCACGGGGGTATGAGGTCAAAGGGAAGGAGAATTTGGTATGCAGGTTGAAGAAGAGCTTGTATGGCCTAAAGTAAGATCCAAGGCAGTGGTATTTGAATTTTGACAGGTTTATGACAGAACAGGGTTATAGTAGATGTCATTCTGATCACTGTGTTTATTTCAAAAAGCTAGAAAATGGAAGCTATATTATCTTGCTATTGTATGTAGATGACATGCTTGTTGCAGGGTCTAATATGCAGGATATAAATGTGCTCAAGAAAAAATTAGCTAATTCATTTGCGATGAAGGATTTGGGTGTTGCAAAGAAAATCCTTGGTATGAGAATAACAAGAGACAGGAAAAATTGCAAATTGACATTGTCTCAGGGTGAGTACATAGAGAAGGTGTTGGAGAGGTTGAGAATGCAGAATGAAAAACCAGTTAGTACACCTTTAGCCTGACATTTTAAATTAACTAAGGAAATGTGTCCCAAGACACAGGAGGAGATAAAATAAATGTCCAGGGTCCCTTATTCATCAACAGTTGACAACGTGATGTATGCAATGGTTTGCACAAGACAAGATATTTCACATGCAGTGGGAGTTGTGAGTAGGTATATGAACAATCTAGGTAAAGAACATTGGGAGGCAATAAAGTGGATTCTCAGGTATTTGAGAGGTACTTCTATTCATGCATTATGTTTTGGAGGTTCAGACACTTTTCTATAGGGATATGTTGATTCGTATATGGCAGGTGATAAATACAGCAGGAGGAGCACCACATGGTATGTTTTTACTATAGGTGGAACAACAGTAAGTTTGATTTCAAAAATACAAAAGGTTGTTTCACTTTCAACAACAGAAGCAAAGTATGTTGCCGCCACAGAGGTTATTAAAGAAATGATTTGGTTACAGAGGTTTATGGAGGAATTGGGAAAGAAGCAGGAGAATAGAAGGTTGTACTGTGACAATGAGAGTGTCATTCATATTGCAAAGAACTCAACCTTCCATTCGAAGACTAAGCATATACAATTGAGGTACCACTTCATACGATTTGTCTTGGAAGATGGACATTTGAAGTTGGAAAAGATACACACTAGCCAGAATACTGCAGATATGTTAAAAAAGGAAGTAACCAGGGAGAAACTCAGTTCCTTCTCAGTTTCAGTTGGTCTTCAAGAATGAAGATGAATATGAGAAATTTTCCAGGTCCAAGAAGGTTCAAAGTCCAACATATACAACAACGGTGGAGTTTTTGAGATCAGTCTCCAAGTAGGATATTGTTGGTTGTGGAGCCTGATTATCTTTCTGATTCAGAGGTCTTTTGTTTTCAGCTGTGTTTATACCCCATGAAGTATTTACACTCCATAAGTATGTACACTCTTCCACGTGGGGGAGTGCAGAGGGGGGTTACCCCCTCTGTGGGGTAAAAGTATATTGTAATTTCATTGTAAGTCTGGACTATTCATTATAAGGTCGTAGATATAACGGTAGAAGTTATGTTAGGCTTTTTTTCCATAGAAGGCAACCCTATCTTATGAGGGAAATGTATTGCGGCTATGCATTATGGTGAATATTCTATTATGAGATAGGAGACTGTGAGAGAAAGAAGAGGAAGTTACAACGAGTTTGTTGTAGGTTGTATCCCTTAATTTGTTGGATAATAATAAAGGAAGGACCTGGCAATTTCTCTAGTGGACGTATCCCACACTGGGTGAATCACGTATATATGTGTCTCTATTGTATTGTGTATCTTCTGTGTTTTGTTTCCAAATTTGTTTTATTTTATTGCTCCACTGTCCTGTTTTTCTAACATTTAGAGAAATGAAGGATGTTGTTAAATAGGAAGTCCTACCAAGTAAGAAAGAACCAGAGAAGATAGAGTTTAATTTAAAGGATGATGAATCAGACTCTACAGAAGAACAAGAATCAGAAGAAGAAGATCCTCATACTCCATTATTGAGGAGACCGGTTTGAGAAAGAAGGCTACCAGAAAGGTATACTCCATATGATTTCCGTTCAAATTTTTCTTTGTCTATTATTGATGATGATCCTAGAACTTTCAGGGAGGCAGTAGTTTTAGAGGATGGAAATCTCTGGAAAAGGGCCATGGATGAAGAAATGGCATCTTTGGATAAGAATGAGGCTTGGGATCTAGTGGAGTTGTCGATTGGAAGAAAGCCCATTGGCAACAAATGGGTATTTAAAAAGAAGCTGAATGCAGAAGGAAAAGTGGAGAAATACAAAGCTTGGTTAGTAGCAAAGGGTTATTCCTAGGTTGAGAGAATTGATTTTGGTGAGATTTTTTCTCTTGTTTCCAAGTTAACCTCTATAAGATTTTTGTTATCTGTTGTTGATGCATTTGATTTTTAGGTAGAACAAATGGATGGGAAGACAACATTCCTACATGGGGATCTGGAAGAAGAAATATATATGAAGCAACCAAAAGGTTATGCTGTGAAGGGAAAGAAGGAGCTGGTATGCAAGCTGAAAAAGTCCCTGTATGGTTTAAGACAATCACCAAGGATGTGGTATAAAAAATTTGATACTTATATGATGGGACTTGGCTTCACAAGAAGCAAAGAAGATCATTGTGTGTATTTTAAATTAATTGGTGATCATTTGATTTATTGGTCTTATATGTGGATGACATGTTGCTGATAGGAAACAACAAAGAGATTATCCAGGATGTGAAAACTCAGTTGTCCTCTAAATTTGAAAAAAAGGATCTCCATTCTTCAAATTTCATTTTGGGCATGGAAATTAAAAAAGATTGAAAAAAAAGAAACTCTGGTTAAATCAGAGAAAATATGTCGAGACAATATTGCAGAGGTTTAATATCCAGGAATGTAAAATCGTCAAGGTTCCTATTCTTGTTGGTGTAAAGTTATCTACAGATCAATTTCCCAAGACACATGAAGAGGAGCAGGACATGTCACGTGTTATATATGCGAGTGTAGTTGGAATTTTGATGTATGCAATGGTCTGTACTAGACCGAACATTGCACATGCAGTGGGAGTTTTGAGCAAGTATATGTCAAAACCAAGGAAGGAGCATTGGACAACAATAAAAAGGGTTTTCATGTATTTGCGTGGCACTGCTAGCTATGGATTGTGCTACGAAGGAAGACCAGGATTGGACATAGTGGTGGATATACATGGATTTGTGGATGCAGACTGGGCTGGAGATCTAGATCATAGGATATTTACAAGTGGGTATGTTTTTAACCTATTTTTGTTGGAATATTGATTGTTGTCATTGATGTCAACCCTAGTCATTGGTTTTGGACCGAAATATTGATAAAGGTATTTAGACATGAAGGAAAATGCACATGCAGATACACCACTCATGGATGGATAGTATACATCATGTTGTTTCTAGTGGTATGTGGAACGTCACGTGGTTCCTCATGGTTGAGGAGAAATCAATTTTTGAAGATGACAAAGTGAACTGAAGAAGGAAGTACATGTAGGCCCTGAAGATAATTAAAGAAAAGAATTACAAAATAAGAAAGTGTCAGGTTGGCCCTAATGTTAAAAGGAAGTGACATAAATGGTATAAATAAATATCATTATACATTCATTTGAAATACAATCCAAATTTCAAAGGAAATCATAAGTAAAGAAGGTCAAATTTCAAGGGAGGATGAAGTCTTTTGGTGATGTGTTATAAGGTGTTCCAGGTAAAATAGTCACAACTTCTTCATAGAGAATCCAAATGATATGGGACCAATTTCATTGGAAATTGTATGGACTGCATTTTCTTGTGTGCGAGTTTCAGAACTTGATGTTAAATATTGAGTGTGAGGCATTCTGTACAAGTTCGGTCTCCTGAATAAACCAGAATTGAATAAGGTCTACCATTCTTTCTATAACTT
>JZKD02S1159069.1:190142-216440 GCA_000966675.3 Picea glauca | reverse complement strand
CCAAACAACATATACATCCTAGACATGAAGAAGAGAGAGAAGACAAAAGCCACACAAAAGGATTCTAAGGAAGAAAAATTCCCAAAGACCAAAAATAAGGATGAAGTATTATTGAATGCCACATGTTCAGGGGGAGAAGCCCCAAATAAGAGAGTTACATTTTTCCATTAATCTCAAGGGGAGCATCCCTACCCTTTGCCATTGATGTCAAATGGGGAGAGGAATTGGGATCATGATGATAGGGGGAGCATGAGTGTTTCCATCAATGACAAAGGGGGAGATTGTTGGAAGATTGGTTGTTGTCATTGATGTCAACCTTGGTCATTGGTTTTGGACCGCAAGATTGATGAAGGTATTTGGACATGAAGGAAAATGCACATGAAGATAAAAAACCCATGGATGGATAGTATACATCATATTTTTTCCAGTGGCATGTGGAACATCACATGGATCCTCATGGTTGAGGAGAAATGAATTTTTGAAGATGACAAAGTGAATTGAAGACGAAAGTACATGTAGGCCCTGAAGATAATTAAAGAAAAGAATTAAAAAATAAGAAAGTGTCAGGTCGGCCCTAATGTTAAAAGGAAGTGACATAAATGGTATAAATAAATATCATTATACATTCATTTGAAATACAAGTTGAATTTTAGAGGAAATCAGAAGTAAATAAGGCCGGATTTCAAGGGAGAATGAAGTCTTTTGGTGATGTGTTCTAAGGTGTTCTGGGTAAAGCAATCATACTTCTTCATAGATAATCAAAATGACATGGGAAAAATTTCATTGGAAAGAGTATAGACTGTGGTTTCTTATGTGTGATTTTCAAAATCTGATGTTAAATATTGAGCACGAGGCATTCTGTACAAGTTCGGTCTCCTGAATAAACCATAATTGAATAAGGTCTACCATTCTTTCTATAAATTCATTTTGGGGAGGATTCAAGGAGTGAAACTTGGAGAAGTTTAAGAAAATACATTGAGTAATATTATCTATAGGATCAAAGTATTCCAGGAGTTGAAGAATTGCATAAGTTGAAGAACTCTCATGAAACATTATCAGGTTCTATGTGATGGTTGGTTGATGGTGATGATTTAATGTAAATTTTTTCTATCTCTCATATATTCTTGGGTGGAAGGAAGGGTCAAGGATGGAGAGTTAAACCCTCTCTTGATATTGGAGGATTGTATCTTCCTCTTGGAGTTTTATCCTTCCCTTTACATTTGGAAGCTGTAGCTACCTTTGGAAGTCATTACTTCACTTGAACAATAACTATTGATTATTTCTCATATATTGTGCATGGTGTACTGTGGTGTATTGGTGTAACTCTTATACTATTGTTCATTTCACATTGGATATAATTGAATGGTTTAAGTATAAGTTGAAAAAGGTTTTAAATTGTACTTGTATTGATTCACCCTCCTCTCAGTATCAACAGTTTGGAGGAGCAATAAGTTGGATGAACAAAGCGCAAGCTATAGTGGCACTCTCAACTACAGAAGTTGAATACATGGCCGCCACTCATGAAAGTAAGGAAGCAATATGGTTACAAAGATTTTGTTCAAGTATTGGGTTGCTACAACAAGCTATAAGGATAGAGTGTGACAGTCAGAGTGCAATTTTTCTGGTGAAGAACCTAACTTATTATTCAAAGACAAAGCATATTGATATTCAATATCACTTTGTGAGAGACATGATTGAAGAAAAGAAAGTATCACTAATGAAGGTGGACACTTTGAAGAATGTTGCAGACTCATTAACAAAGTCTGTGAGCACTAAGAATTTCTCTTGGTGTAGAGGATCCATGGGCATTGCTACCCTGGATTGTTGACTATGTAACCTTGCAACCCACTGTCTGCAAAGAAAACAATAAGTGGGAGAATGTTGGGTATGTGTTATATTCTTTTCACAAGTAGTAGTGTCTGTGCATTGCACCGGGCACGCAGGGGGATTAGCGCCCCCCCCTTGGGGGGTGCATGGGAAACATGTCACATATTTAGTTGGTTTTTCGGCACATGGTTTTCTATTTCTGGTTAAGGAATTAGGGTTGTCACCTAATCCAGTTCATTGGGTTAGGATTTTGGATGCCGCTAGATCCTATATGTATATTGTATTGTAAACAATGTATCACTACGAATGAATATAGAATATGTTGGTTTTCTCGGTTTGGGTTTCCAAGGGAAAAATCTCTATGTAATGTTTGTATTTGTCATTGTATCTTTTCTGTTCTTTTACTAGAAATTTGTTTGCAATAAATATTGTACAAGGTTAAAATATACACGTATTTGTTATGAATTTTAATGGATTATGCTATTGAATGTGATAACATCATATATTGTCACCATATGCTTGCGTTGCTTGTTTGTTGAGGACTAGTTGTAAGTGTATTTCTTTGGGTCAAGTACTCAACGGTGGACTTCATCGAACATCTGGACAAGGTAGGCCTTTTATCTTGTCTTTATAGCATATTTGTTTATATATCATACTTGAGAATAGAGTTGATTTCTGCAGTCATTTCTGTCTATTGTGGTTTACCCCTAGCCATAGACAACAAAATTGAAATCTAGTTATATAGTTTTGTTTCATGGGGCAGACCCCTAACTTTTGTTTTCTTATTTTTTGCATTGTTTTTGGTTTTGGTTTTATGAATGGGCCCATTTAGGGGAAACAACCTATAAGTGAGAAATAAATGAAAATAAACAACATTGAAAGTACTAGTTCACTCTCCCTACAAAACTTGATGTTAACCACAATAGGTATGATGGCAGGGAAACCCACTCATCACCTATTCACGGGGTTATGCACCTTTATCATGTGTCTTAGGTGGTGTGGTACTTTAAGAAATTCAATAAAGAGTAAATGAAAGTACCTATGCTACTTGGCCAAAAGGAATGGGGTTGAAGTTATTTATGGGCCGCATAGCCACCAAGTGCAAAGGGAACTTCAACTAGTTCCTTGGTTAGAGGGATGGAAATTATATAATGAAGACTAAATAAATGACAATTTACAAAGAAAATATTTTGAGTTCTATGAACACAAAATTGACTGAAAAACATGATTTTTCTTTACAAAACAAGGCTATATTAACAATGATGTGTGAAAGATTTATAAAAATAAGTAAACTCAAGAAAAATGAAAATACAAGTGGGGGAAGGATTTTACATGGTTGTTCATTGTTTTTTTCTTGCTACCCTACTGGCTCCTTTTTCTTAAAAGATTCCTCAAGTGGTTCCCTAACACTTAGGTGAAGCAAAACGAGCAACTAGATACTTCCTACCAGGTTAGCAAAACAAACTTTAGTGCATGTAATAACATAAATAAAATAAAGAGAATGAAAAAATTTGAAACTAACAAGTATAAATTAACCAATTGAGAACATTTTCCTAGAAAGGTAAACCAACCAAAATGGTCAATTTTCCTATTTAGGAAAACGATAACAAACACAAAAAAAAGAGTAACAAAAAGAAGAAGAATATAAAGGGAAAAGATCGAATATAAAGAGAAAAGAAGAGAGGTCTTAAGGGATGTCCTAAAGGACCCCTATACCTCATGGTTTCTAATTATGGCTCATAAGCCTCGCTCATTCCTAAAATATGCAAAAATATTCACTTTAAAAAAGGTATACAAGAGTTGTTAGTAGGCAAAAGAAACAAATTTAAACACAAGGAAATAACAATAAATACATAGCTAACTAATCCCTCTTGGAGATAGATAACATAAATAGTAACTACTATTACCCCTAAAACCTCAACTAGAAAGCATACAAATCCCAACAATCGAAAGAGAATAAGAAAGTACAACCACTGAGAACTCTAGAGAAAAACCAATAGGGTTAGGTGCTATATTGAACAAGTCCTCCTTTGTTACAAAATCCTTCCTCTTATTTATAAGATAAGAGGAGACCAGGGTTAGGTCACACACTTGTCACTCTTGGAAAAGTGACAAGTGGACCGAAACTAAAAGTTCTTTGACTTTTGAAAAAAGGTAAATAAAATCACATTTGATTTCAAAAAGATATTTACAATACTTTATTCAAAGTAAAACATTCATGAAACAAACTTTTGGAAAAAATCTTTGAGGGAAAAAGACAAAATTTGGTGCCACCTCATCATTTTTCTTGGGATTTGTGACATCCCAATGGAATATTTGATTTCTGACCCTATTTTTGCAGTTGTAAATTAGTGAATTCAAGGTGTCAAAGGCCATCAATGGCTATCAAATTCACTGGGGGTGAAGGCCCATGGATTAGGGAAAATTCAGCTTGCTTTGGAGGGGAGGGGATCAAGGCATCAATCATTGAAAGTAAGGAAATGTTTTTCATTTGAGAACTTTTCAGACATGAATTTATGGCCCCCTTTCTACATATAATTATGTCCTTGAATTGGTGAAGTAGGTTTTTAATCCATGCCTGATTTTGTAAAGGGAGCCCTGGGAATGAACACTTGGAAGACTAGTCCTTCATACCAAACAACCATGATTCTGAGTTTTTATGTCTTCATGCTAAATTTATTCTCACCAGATTTCCAAAGCCTTTAGTTTGGTGAAAATTGGGCTTTGGATGAGTGAGTTATGGCCTTGCAAATGACATGGAAAATTGTTGGTTAGAGGGGTGATCAAGGAAATTTTTGTAAATTAAATATGAATTTAGAATGGAAAATAAGAATTGATAGTTTCCTACAGGCTTGCATGGATTTATTTGAAATGGGTCACTTTTCATTCGATGAAATGTGGCCCCAGAGGCCTCCAATTAGGCCCCTTCTAGCACTTGGTCATAGGGAAAATTGGAGTCCCTATCACTACTGGAATTTTGAATGAAATTCTAGTCTGTGTTAGAGAGTTGGGCCTATTTATATGTGATTTACATTCCATTGTGATCAGTTGGATTATTGTTGGGCGAAAATACACCTCCAAGTGAAGAAGTTATGCCATTAGTTTGCCCAGTGCCCTTTGGGGGGAAGCAATTTTTTTAATATATAATTTAAAAATGATTTTAATTTTTAATATGTATGTATGTATATATAAAAAAACAAAAACAAAAAATAATAAATAATAAATAATAAATAAAAACAATATTAAAAAATATATAGTTTATAAGCCCCCCCGCCCCTCCCACGAACCATACAAAACTCAAAATAATTCACCTCGGTGGCAGAAATGTTGGTCGATAGTAGCTACACCCACATGGTGGGACAACCACTTGCACAGTCCTTTGGAATTTTCAGGTGCATGAATGACAAAGGAGGTAGGAGAATGCAAAGCAAGTGAAGAAACACAAAACGTGTTGCTATTGGTCATCTGACGAAAGAGAAGTGGTAGCATGAAGTTATAGGTAATATGTAGAGGTCACAGGGGATGCTACTCAGAGGGGAAACCAGGTGGTTTCTTGCATGCGTGGTCGACGAGATGGGCAAGGCTATGGCCCACTTTTGTTTTTCAATTTGAATGGGTTTTAAACTATATAAAAGGGGAGGGGAGGTCATGGGTTTGACCCCTTCCCATCCATTTTCCCCCTTTTGCATATTTTTATGAGTGGATATGGGAAGTTAAAAGGGGAGGGGGTCAGGGTTTTAGACCCCTTGGCCTCTGTTACACCTTCTTCGTCACCTTGGTGAGAAAATGAGAGGTACTTACATGCCCAGTTGGGTCTTGCTGAGCATGACAACTGTAGAGGAAAGAGTTAGAGAAAGAAAAACAAAACTATAAGCAAGAATTAAACTAATACAAACCAAAATCATAAGCATATGGATATAGAGATAACAAACACAAAAAGACCCATATCACCAATTTTTTTTAGGCTAATCTATTGATGAAATCAAAGCACCAAGAAGAAAGGGGACTATGAGTCCCTTCTTCCTCCAAGGGAAGGCTCTTGGACCCTCACAAGCTTGCTCTCCTTACAACAAGAAAAATGAAAATGGTGATGAAAGAACTCCTTGCAAATCCACTCAATGGACATGTGGATTGCTCAATGAAATGGTGCCAAAGTGCTCTTGTCAAGGATTGAGTCCTTAAAACAATATAGGCAGCATAACATTACTTGAAATTCCTTGAGAAAATGAGGTGCATTCATGGCTTTTTATAGCATTGCTTTGGGCTTTTGTTGAACTGCTTTGTAGTGTGAAGAGAGGCCATTTAGGGAATTATTGGGTCTTTGACCAGCCCACCATTCAGATTCAGCTCAGATTTGAGGGTCAAATCGGCTTGGGAGCTGATCCATAAGTGGTTGGGAGGCCGACCATTTCAATAAATGCGTCGTTTAGCAGGTGCACGGATTTTTGAGCTATCAGCCGCACATCGTGCACCTGTGCGCGCTATTCACGTTCCTGTTACGCGCATGCATGCGCGTGCCCAATGTCTGCAAGGCGCCCTTCAATTTTTTACTACTTTGTATAGTTTTTTTCCCTTTTTGAATGCTGTGAGATTAATTCATTGGCCATGAATGACTTCATTACTGCTTGATGATGCTGAGATCTTGTAACCATGTGCTGATGAAATTTCAGTGATAACAGATGCCCCCTGATGGATGAGGTTAGGAGCATACGTATAGCTGAAATCCATCAATGTTTCTTCTACTGAGAATGTTGTTGTAAGATAGAGCAATAGTGGGATCATTCAGAGCAATCCTTTGAAGGAGAAAGGAACCAGTAGGACCCAACCTTCCATAAGGTGTGTAAAAATATACAACTGTATACAAACGAGGTGGGCATGCCCCATGCTCGTGTTATGTAACCCTGAGAAAAGATGACTGAAGTGTTGGTGTAGACAACTGCGGCACCCTCGGGGGCGGTAATGATAAAGGCATACGACAATTATGCAAAGGAACATACTCTAAATAATAGGCAATGAGCGCGAAAATAAGTATCGGTGATGATGCAGGCATTGATGGCCCTACCAAGTTCAGAGGTCTTCAACAAATGATAGAAATAACTGCAATAGTTGCAAAGTAAGACCCACCATAACATGAGAAAGTGTTGGCGTTGAATGTTATGGGGGCCAACGACAGCAGGGGGAAATGGTGTTTCTCCCTGTGCTGTCCGAGATCTCTCATTAAATGGAGACTGAGAATCAAGATATTGTCGCCCTTCTGGAAAAATTGTGTTGATGTCGACAAAAGGGGAATGTGACTCCCAGAAGAAAAGGACTTCATGGAATCTACTGAGGTGAGGAAGTGGCAGAGTGATGCAGGAGCATAAGCTCATGAAAATGAAGTCACCCATGACTTCATCAAAGATTGGGAGAATTCAAAGAGACCTAGGGTCTCACACTTGTATAAATTATTATTTTGTGGAAAATTTGGATAATGGACAAGGATTCTATATCCTTTCCACTTGTAAAATATAAGATAGGGTTTGTTAATGGTTAGTGAGTCACTGATGACTCGTAGGGGTCAGTTGAGTTTATGAAGGACTCTGTTCCTTAATCATAGGATCTAAAAACAGATTTCCATTGTAAATAAATACAAGTTCTGAGTATTGTGTTAGGCAGCTAGGTTCTCTTAGAAGTTTAGCTCACAGAGTTCTAGGAGCTCGAAGAGGAGGAAGCTTGAATGTAAATCAAGAAGGAGAAGCTCGGAATCTAATTCCTGGAGCATGCACAGAGACTCATTGCTCTGTTTTGCAGAGAGGGGGAAATTCGAGTTTGTAAAGAAGGTTTTATTTATTTGTTGAATTAAATTCCAGTATTCGAATTATTGATATATTAAGTGATGTTATTACTCTGTGTACATGATTATGATGCCTCTGTTCTCGTTGATAGAATACATCTGAAATCGAGCAACATATCTGAAATGGACTGATAATTTAATCCGGTAAGCAGGGAGATTAAGAGTGGAGATCATAATGTAATACGGACGGACTAAGGCTCGACAGTACCAATCATCCAGGAGATGGATGGTCAAAAATCCGAATGGCATCGAAACCAATACTGAAACGAATTGACATTTGCATTCTGTACGTATATATATACGATCTGGCAATTCTTATATATGTGAAAACCCTATTCGTCTGTGTATGGMTATGRCATMTTTGTACTCATATGAATGGTCGATATTGTTTTAATAATTCCTGAAATYGAAGCAATTCRGGAACGAATTGAAAGGAKTTTTCATTCTGTAAGTGTTAGAATCAAGGGTGGAGACCAAAACGGAACTGGAGAGGATCCGAGATTAACGGTGTAGATTATCCATAAGTTGGACGATCACGATCAGAGTAGAATCGATCAGTGAAGAACCGACGGCCCAGATCGCAACGGAAGGCAGATGGTGTAAATTTCAATGCGTTTTGTGATTTCCGTTGAGGCCACGTGTTGAACGGTGTATGGGAGCGGAGAATGGATGGAAGGTACAGTTTGCAATTTTGTGATTTTCCGTTGGGACCTTTTGGTCATATCGAAAGGTCATGTGGTATTAAATATGTTAAGGAAAAGTCCTTTCTACTGGGGCTTAAGTAGAGTTGGGAGCTAAAGGGAAAAGAAAAGTGGTTAATTCGGAAATCTAAGAGGAGTCCTGCCAAAATAAAATAGAATTGCCAAATATGATGACAGATAACTAAGTTATCTCTGTCAAAGAATGATGAAGACCATATGCAAGAAAGATTCCAGTACAGAAAATGGCGGAATCGAAGATCTGCTTCGACATAGCAGGTGGTGCCTGCATTACAGAGGTACATGGACGAAGTCAAAAAAGTGGGAAGACTCAAGACTTCCCTTGGTTGGAGGATGTATGAGATAAAAAGTGGCTGCAACTGGGTAACGAGGTCGAGTGTCAGGGGGATGAAAAGACCGGGGATAAGTTGTGCCAGAGGCGGGACAAAGTGAACAATTGCAGAGGGTAGAGGTAAGTGACTTGTGGGGTACTCTGAATATGTGGACGATGTCGACCAGGGTAGATGATGAGTAATGCTCCAACTGAGGGTGACATGGGTTGCATTTGGCCAAAAGGAGGGAAGCAGGTCGCCAATGGTGACGACAAAAAAGGATAATGAAATGACTGAAAAAATAAAGGCGTTTGTACAATAAATAATGAATAATTTGGGGAGAAATGTACAAATACAGAAACAGGTGCCCCAGTGTGATATGAGTGCCCCAGGGAGGGAAGACTTTCCTTGGAAAGTCGATGAAGGGTGGGGGCCCCATTGGTGAGTTTCTGTATGAGGTAGGTGAAATGAAGGTAGGTTCATAGATGGGCAAACTGATTGTGGATGAAATGGAGGGTTCATGATCCTGCGGAGGTGTAGGTAAAAAATAGAACCGTAAAGAGATAATCTGGGAGTCCATATGGGAAAGCTAGCAAAATGAGGAGAAGAAGTATGTGGTTGATTCGCAACATGATGAAAAATTATTGGGACTCCCATCCATAAAGGGTAATGAAGAACAACATGAGTGTCAAAAAGTGGCAAAGGGTGCTATGAATGGGACAACTCATGTGGGTTAGAATGCTACCGGGTAACAGTACGGATGATGCAAATGGAGGCGTGGGTACTGCAGAGCCGAGAATAGAGATCCTAAAGGTAAATATCAGAGGGCGTGACTGGAAATGAAAGTGCGATACAATGGGAAAGACTACATGCCAGTGCTGAGTATATACCTGAAGGAGTGATGCCGAGGGATGAGGAGCAAGTACCTGCACATATGAGAAACAAATACCCAAAGTGAACAATATACAAAGAGAATCAAATATATGAGCATGTATTAGATAAATGTGACAATGCACGTGCATACCTGACCATGATATGAAAAAAAGGTGCCCGGGGGCCTCAGGGTGAAAAGTGACCCAGGGACAGCTGTGATGTAGGTGGCAGGATGCTGATCCCATGGCCGAAGACGGTTTGAAAAATGGACACCTTGGGCTCCTGGAATGGTGAGTGGAATTTTGGCAAAAGTCCTATATATAGTTGTAGGGCCCACATTGCCACCTCATTTGTACCTGCTGCAATAGTGACTGGACGAGCAGTTTTCAGAGGAGATTGGGAGATTCGGGGAGGATGAGGCATCTGATCGACGTTTTGTGAGTATCAGGTTAGTGGTATGATCATCCTGCATAGAAATAGGTTTCCAATTTTTGGGCAGGGTGTGTACGGAGGGTCGTACAGGGGTACTTAGGGGGTGTGGGCCCCACATGCGTGGGTGATTTGGTAATAGGCGTGCATACTTGCACGCCTGTACGCTGAATATACATGCATGGGTGTGTGATAGGGAGAATTTAAGGCGTGCCTGAAGGGCGTGCCTGTGAGTTGAACAGGCGCGCACCAGAGCGTACCTGTGGGTTTGACAGGCGCACACTTGTGCGCGTCTGTATGGTGAACAGGCGTGCTCATGAGCACGCCTATGAAGAAAACAGGTGCGCATTGATGCACATCTGTGCCGTGAACAGGCGCGCATATATGTGCACCTGTGTAGTGAATAGGCACGCATGTGTGCATGCCTGTGGGTAATAAAAACCGCGCCTAGGAGGCAAGGTTGAAGGGTAAAAAATGAGTCTTTTTTATGTTGTTGATGGTTGCATAAGCTGATATCTGACTCTATGTTGTTTGCAGGTGGACCGTAGTGATGATGCCAGTGCGGTGGCGAGAGAAAGACTGGGCCCAGTTGAGAGACGTCGTGGCCATTGAGGGCCCCAGTGTGCATGCGACTTTGGCAACCTGTGGGTTGCTGAAGTTCTTTGAGTGCCCATTGGTACAGGCACAGGAGTATCTATTGCAGTTCTTGATCTAGATGTGGAGTCCAGAGTTGCACTGCTTCCTCGTATGAGGAGAGCAGATCCCCTTCACTGCGGTGGAGGATATCCATTTTTTGACTGGGCTCCCCTTTCAGGGAACGCCCCTACCGGTAGAGTCGGTGCTGCCCAGGACCATTCAGCTGGCCGAGATTGGCTGGCGATACTGCTCAGGTCGGGACTTTATGTCGGGGACTGTTGTGAGAATCAGTGCAATAGACTCCTTGGCTCATCGCTGTATAGCAGCGATGATTGTTCGTATCTATGGGTCACTTGCGACCCAACGGATTAGTGGTGGCCAGCTATTGGTGCTGGAGAGAGTGGTGGTCGGTGAGCAGTTTGCATGGGGGATGATGCTGCATGTGTGGATGGTAGCACAGTTGGATCGCTGTCGGTCCACAGGTGTAGGAGAGTTTTCATTTGAGTCTATCTTGGTGGCATGGTTCTTAGAGAGGCTGCAGATGTTGCGCTTGAGGGTTTTATTAGAGATGCCATGGGTGCGAGAGCTGCGATTGAGGCGGTGGTTGACCATTTTGCTTCGTCATGGTGGTGGCAAAGGTGGCCACGTATTTTCAGTAGAGGTGGCATGGATATGGTGGTAGATGCCGTAGGTTATACTTCGATACCCCTACGCTGGGGTGGACTTCCGGGGTGACCCGAACATGGTGTTGCCTCCCGGGGAGGTTTTTGACCATCGAGGTATGTTTAGTATGTTGGTATGGTTTGGATTTATATTTGTATTTTGAGATATCAGTCCATATGTATATGATATAGATGTTGATACTATCTATTTTTGTTGTTTGTTTCATGTGCAGATGTGGCACCTCGCGGGCGCGAGGTAGATATGCAGAGAGCGTCGGCTCATCAAGAGCCAAAGAGATCACCGCAGGGAGAGAAGCGCTGGTGGGAGGGTTCTGCGGGGTGACCAACTGAGCTGGAGCGGGCAGCGAGGAGGTGCAGGTATGATGACCCTGGTGCGGGACCATCACATGCTCCTCCGGCGGCGGCCAGAGTGGATTATGATGACATACGCCGTCATTTAGAGACGGTTCTATAGGATGTTCCTAAGGGCATGTGGACGCGTATCCAGGACGAGAGTTTCCTAGAGCAGTGTGTGGGGGTGCCGCCACCATGGCGGGCCATAGTGCGACGAGCAGCAGTGCTTGCTGCTATGATGAGTGGACGCCTGCCACCGGGGCAGGAGGGTCCTATGGGTGGACCACCACTGCCTGGGGCAGGTGGTGGTGCGATAGAGGCACCCTGAGTGGTGTATGATGTACATCTTTGTTTTTGTTGTATATAGGTTGGTGAGTCCATTTTTGTACCGAGGTGCTGCATTGGCCTACAGATACATGTATTTTTGTATGTAAACATTTGGATGGCCTGATGGGCCTTTATATATACATGAATATACACATTTTTAGATCCATCTGGTGTCTACATGTGTTTTTTGTTTTTGCTGGTGTCTATTCTATATATATGTTGTGACAGGTTTTCATGATATGTTTATGTATGTGTAGCTTGATGTGATATATGCCAATCTAACACCATGTTAGCTATTTGATATATTGTTTGATTCAATTTTCGTGGAATATGTGTAAATGTAATGGAATCAAAATGTTGAGATAACAGCCTAACCTACAGGTATTTGCGAAAGAGGCATGGATCGCGTACACGATACACATTGTTGAGCTGGAGAATGACTAGTTGAGAGTCGAGGAAGACGCTAAGGTGATGAATATGATGATGCTGGGCATCGACCAAGAGGCTGATGATTGCAGTGTATTCAGCTTGGTTGTTGGTGGCTGGCCCCAAACATATGCCGCTTGAATGTAGCATGTCATGCCAGGGGGTGTAGAGAGCCCAAGAAGTCGAAGCGAGATTTTGTGTCCAACGGATGGCACCGTCGGCATAACCGATGTGGTAAGATGGTGGAGAAAGCATCTGTCAAGAGCACAAAGGATAGTTTTATATGAGAGGGAAGGAAAAAAAAGTAAAAAACGCTAAAAAAGAAAATAACCTAAAGTATAATGACTACTTTTAAGCATAAAATTTCTTGAGATATAACCCATTGACGGGTTCCTTGAGTGAGAGGTCTTCGGGGGAGGCCAGGATGTATGCGCCTTTGGTGAGGCAATGTTGGATGATGTAAGGGCCATGCCAAAGTGATTTGAATTTTCCGTGGCCAAAGGTATCATGAGCGATATCATAAGCCAAGACGAGGTCGCCTTCGCGGAATTATCGAAGGTTGACATGACAATCAAAGGTAGCTTTGGATCATTTTTTAGCTGCCTCGTTGTTCTATAAGGAAGATCAACAATCTTCATCCAGATACTCCAAGTTCAGCAAGCACTGCTCCATTGGAGCAGTGTCAGGTAATAGCTCAATTGCGGTGCGTAAGGTGGGAATTTCGCACTCAATGGGAAGAGTTGCCTCGATCCCATGGACTAAATGGAATGGCATGAAACCAATAGCGGTCTTTACTACCATTCGAAAAGCCCATAGCATAGAAAATAACATATGATGCCAATTGGTTTTATGTTTATTAATTGTGTGCTGTAAGATGGTCTTGAGGACTTTGTTAACTACCTCGACCTGTCCGTTTGACTGAGGGTAATATGGTGAGGCAAACTCGTGAGAGAATCCTAACCGAGATGAGAGTTCGACGAAGATCTCATTCTCGAGGTGTTTCCCATGGTCGGAAACAAGTTGGAGTGGTACGCCAAAACGGGATATGACGTGGTTAAAGAAAAATCGCGTTGCAGTGTCAACGGTGTTGTTGAAAGTGGGCATAGCTTCGGCCCATTTGGTGAAGTAATCAAGGGCGACAACAATGTATTTGTGACCATTGCTGGAGGGGGGATTACAAGTCATAAAGTCGATGCCCCATTTACAAAAAGGGTCGGCAGTAATGACAGGATGAAGAAGAGTGGGGGGAGCTCAGGCTTTGTTGGCGTAGAGCTGACATTGCTCACATCCTTTCACGACCAAAAGTAAGGTAGGCCAAAAGTAACCTGCTCGGATAATCTTTGGAGCGGTGGATAGACCCGAAAGATGGCCCCCACATGCGCCACTGTGGCAGTCGTTTAAGACTCTGTCGGCCTCGTCAATAGTCAAACATCGACGAAGAACGGTGTCGATGCCCCGCCGGTATAGGATGTCTCCGATGAGGAGGTATCAGGGGGCCTGATGATGAATACGTCGATGGTCATCTCGTGAAAGGTGATTACTGAACTTTTGAGTTCAGAGGTAGACGAGGAGATCGCCGTACCAAGGATCATCCGAAGTGATGTAAAAGAGATGTTCGTCGGGAAAGTCAGTGTTGACGGGGGCACTGGTTGTGTCAGAGGGGAGGGTCGTGACAAGTTCAGCGAGGACGAGGGCCTTTTTACTCTTAGGTGTTGAGAACTTGAGGTTGTACTCTTGAAGGATAATGATCCATCGAGAAAATTTTCTGTTAACTTATCGACGGCTGAGAAAGTACTGCATAGGGTTGGAATCGGCGACGACCTTTGTGGTGCGAAGCATAATGTAATGGCGCAGTTTCTGGACTGCGAGGACAACTGCAAGAGCAAGTTTCTCTTCATGTTTATACTTCAAGGGTGGTCCTGAGAGGTTCTTACTAATGTAATAAATGATGTGTTCACGATTTTCATCTCTGAGTTGGACGAGGATGCCGGCTACTAATATAGCTAATGCTGATACGTAGAGGATGTAGTCGCGATTGTAGTCAGGTGCACTAATTAAAGGTGCATTTAAAAGTGTTTCTTTAAGATCGTCAAATGACTGTTGGGCATAGTTGTCCCAATGAAAGGGGATGTCGTGACGTAGTAAGCGAAGGAAACCATGTGCGCGTATGGCGTAATCGGGAACAAAACGTCTAAGAAAGTTAGCTTTGCCCTGTAGACTCTAGTTGTCGTAAATTCCGGGGAGGTGGAATTTCGGTGATAGCTTGGACTTTGAGAGGGTCCACGGTAATACCGCTTTAGGAAACAATAAAATCAAGGAGGCACCTTACGGTGACACATAACACACACTTGAGAGGATTCAAGCGGATGTTGTACTGACGACACTGTTGAAAGATGATGTGTAAATCATCGATATGTTGGGTGCATTTCTTGGATCGAGCTGTGAGGTTGTCCAAGTAGGCGAGGATGATGTTAGCCAGATCATGGAAAATGTATGTCATCGCCTGCTGGAAAGTTGCGCCGGAATTTTTTAAGCCGAAAGGCATGACACGATATGAAAAAGTACCCCACGGGGTAATGAATGCGGTTTTATACTGATCGTCTGGGTGGATCTGTATTTGGTTATAGCCAAAGAATACGTCCATAAAGGAGAGAGCCTTGTGACCAGCGCAGTCGTCAATAATTTGATCGATGAAAGGTGTTGGGAAGTTGTTTTTGGGACATGCGTTATTGAGATCGCGAAATTCGGTGCAAACGCGGATAGTGCCCTATTTTTTGTCGATGGGTACATGGTTGGAAACCGATGAAGTATAGGTGATGGGGTAAATAAATCCGACAACGCGTAATTTGTCAATTTCATCTTTGATAGCCGCGGCTTTGGTCGGGTGTAGCGGTCGCTGTTTCTGGTGAACTGGTGTGATGTCAGGCCAGGTGTCGATGTGATGCTCGACAATAGAGGGATCGAGGCCAGGCATTTCCATGTATGACCAGGCAAAAATATCCCTATATTCCTGGAAGAGGGCTTTATATGCGGCGATTTCCTGAGGAGTGCAAGCGGCTCCAATGGTGATTTCTTCAACGATGTCATGTTTAATGGAAATGTCAATTTTGATGGTGGGGGAAATGTTGGCCATATTGCCTTCTTCAAATGCGTCAGGAGCAGGAATGGGATTGTTGAACCAACCAATAGGCCCGGAAGGGATAAAATATTTGGTTTCGACCGCGTAAATGGGGTTTTGGTTAGGAGGCATGAGGGCTTCCTGTGAAGAGAAGAGTGCACGGTGATGTAGTGCATCCCAGGGAGAGTCCGGGTGGTTGAGCTCTTCTAGTATTTCCTCGTCACAATGGAATTGATAGGAATACAAAGGGTCATGAGGAGTGATCTCATTGACTATGTGGTTGCCTCCTGATGGAGAAGCAGGGGAAGTAATGCTAGAGGATGGTGAGGGTTCACTCGACATGAACCAGATATTGAAGTACCGAGGGGTACCCGTGGTGGTTGGGTGGAGAGTGTATGTAGGGGAATGAGCAGGAGAGTTGGGGGGGGTTGTGGGGTACATGCTCAGAGACGTCCTCTAAGAACCATGGAGGCGTTAGAAGTGCCTCGGGATCGGGAGAAATGACACGAAGATCCTCGAGTGACGAGGTAATGTCAATTATCGCCTCTGCGGGTCGGTGAAGCAGGGCCAATTGACATTGCTGGTATTCAAGGATCATAGGACACTGGTATGTAAAATGAGCTAATGAATCACAGAGAGAGCAAGGGCGTCTCATACGTTCATTGACTGAAGTGGTAACATAATGAATGTCAGTGATATTTGTTGGAGAGGACGTAGCAGGACGAGGATTGTTTTGGAAGTTCTGGCGTACAACCGCTAATGTCTGCCGAAAGCGTGGCAGTGTTGGGCAATGATGGGTGTAATTGCCATACTCTGAACATATAGCACAAGCGTATTTGGTCCTCAACCCTTTACTACCGGAAGGGTGGGTGATAGTGGTGGAACGAGCAATAGTGGCGGGTGTTGTGGGGGTTGGATTGAGGGGAATCAAATTCCGTAATTCTGGTAGTGAGGGACAGTTGTTGGTTTGGTGTCCCTCCTTCTCACATAGTGCGCAAGGTGGTGGTATGCATGGAGGAAGTGGAGCAGTGGGCTCCTTCTTCTTTCTCCTACCCCCAACTGTAGCAACGAGGGTAGGGAGTATGGGGGTAGTGGGGGTTAGGACGGGAATCGTCATGGGGTGGCCTTCCTATGGGGGAAGGGATGGTCGAGGGACCATCTTAGGTGGATGTAGATACCGCACTGGGATTGCTAACACTATATTGGGTAGTGTGAGTGTTGCAGCTACCTGAAAAGATTCTATATCGGGTGGAGGGTAAAAGAAAGGAATTTGAGTGAGGGGTTGGGGAACAGTCTCCCAAATGGGACTATGCCCCTGAGGGGATGTGGATTCATGGACTGTCGGGGTCGACGAATGCACAGGAGGCTCTGACGGGAGTGGTTCTATGACTATTGAGATGTCAGGAATGACTGAAGCCTCCTGAGGAGGATGAGCATCCTCTGTGTGGGTTCCGTTAGAGGAGATGACGCATACCTGATTAGCAGGATGAAGGAGTGGTGGTGCTCCATGGTACATCCCCAACAAGGATGGATCTTTAAAAATCCCAGGACCCATCTCAGCGAGGGGATATGCGTCTTGGTTGGTGTGGATGAGAGGAAGAATGTTATCGAGATTGGCAGAGGGGTTAGGCTCATAATGTGAGACTTGGTCGATGGTCATGATCTTACCATTGTGAGGGAACATCATTGTCCTAAAGATGGAAGAGGCCACTGCCTTCATAGCGTACATGTAGCTACGACTAAACAAGATATTGTAATCGAGCGGAGCATCGATAACTTCGATGTCTATGAGAATAGTTTTACCCCCGACTTCAACGGGGACATTTTGGAAGAGCCCTTCAGGAGATGATGGTCGTCCGTCATAAGCTCATAATGTGATGGTAGAGGGAATGAGTTCTGGGGAACCAAGTTTCTTCCATACGGTTTTGGACATGATGCATGTAGATGCACCTTCATCGATGATACACTGATGAACTATGATGTTCCGTATTTTCACTGGTATTTGAAAAGCGATCACGGCTGGAAGACGAGGTTCACCGCTATCAAGATCAAAGGTGATGAGTTGAGTATCTGCAGGGTCGACTGCCCCCAAGGAATAAAGTAGTGATTTCCGTTGAGTAGGACAATTCTGGAGGACTTCCAAGACTGACATGGCAGCCGGGGATTGTGCTAAGTCATCTACCAAACTATAGTTATGAGCTGCCCTAGCCTGTGGGTTGTGGACATTCCTGCGCAAGGGTATGTGAGGGATGAGTAGTGGTGATTCGGCGGAAGGGCGAGGGATCACCAATAGGGGCCCCGTCGGTGTAGGGTTTGTCTCTAGAGATATGGGAGTAGACTCAACGGTTTCATGATACTGACAATTACAGGTTTGCAGAAGGATTTCTTCCTCACTGGTGAGGAGGATTGTATGCTCTGCTGGGTTGTTAGGGTTTGGGTATTGTCCCCCTTGAGGTGGGGGATGTTGTGTGTCCTGTTGGGTGTTTATCACACCTTGATGTGGAATAGGATTTTGCAGCACGGCGGGAGGGGGTTGTTGCACATATTGTTGTGGTGCCTGCTGAGGTGTAGGTTGTGCAGGAGAATGGGGAAGACTACCAGAGTCTTTCAACCATTTGAAATCAACAATCTGGGGGCAATGGTGAGTGTAATGACTGAAATCACCACAAAGGGCACAAGGGAAGATGGTCTTAACATTATTTCTCCCTTGGCGTTTGTTATTATTTCCCCCTTGGGGGTTTTGGTTCCCTTCGTTCTGGTTGCCCCCAGTAGGTTGGTGTTGTGGGGGTTGATTCCTGCCTTGTCCTGGGTTGTTTTTATTCCTATTTCGTCCTTTCTTCTTGGAATTGTTCGATGGATGGGTTGGATTGTCTGTGTTCAACTGTTCAAAATTTTGGTATTGTTGAGTAGCAGAAGGTTGAACAAAATTTACCCCCGCATGTGGATGTGGGGGAGCCATGGGTTGTGGAGGACTAGGAAACAAGAAGTATGGATTTTGTGGTGGTACCGGTCCATAAGGTACATAGGAAGGTGTAGTTCTTTCACTAGTACTATAAGATGATGTTGAGGGAGTACCACTGTTTGTGGGAATAGGTGGATATATGGGAGGTGTCGCCAGTGGTCCACTGATGGGTGGAGGTATAGCAACAGGGTATGGCTATTGATAAGGAGGTGGGGGGTAGTAAGGGGTGCCCCCATATGCTGGCGGGTATTGAGGTGTTCCATACATCAGTGGTGGTTTGGGTTGTGGACCGTGGTGTGTGGTGGCACCTATTAGTCCGTCTGTTGAGTGAGACATCCCCAGTTTGTCTTGGCCAAATGGCATAGGTTTTGGAAGATCAAGAAGTATCATGTATAAGTACCCTGACTGTGCGTAGATGATGTCATACTGTTGGGCCTTACTGATGGCTTCCTCTTTGGATTGTGGGAAGGTGGAAGCTACATCCTTTCCAAGGAGAGAGACAAGTGATCTAAGAAACTAGTCGAGACACTATTGCTTGGTGGTTTCTGCCTTACACAAACTACGTCACCTATGCCACTCGTGAATGTGGTCAGCGATGTGTGTGGCTGAGGTTTTTTTGAAGTTAGAAAGTAGTTCTAGACCATTGTCGTGGCGGATGGGTAATTGGAAGAAGGTCAAGAATGCTTTGGCCAATGACTCAAAGGACGCGTGGGACCCTGATTTTTCTTCGACATACCATTTAGCCGATGGGCCAGTGAGTGTGCATTGAAATAATCGTAGTCTGATGGAATCATCCATAATGATGTTGGATGAGCACCATAGGTGAAAGGTCATGACATGGTTGGCAGGATCATCCCCTGCCTTTCCTTCAAACTTTGGTATGTCTGAAGGTAGTTTGGTTGGCATTGCAGGCCATGTGGGATCATGCAATATAGGATCATTGGTAAGTTTGGTGAGATCCGGTATGTTGAGAGAGGCCAAGTATGTTAGCTCCGACCATAGTGTGTTGGGAGGGTTAGTTGCGACCATAGTGTGTTGTGAACCTGACCCTTGATGGGGACTAGGTGGGTTGGTGCTCCCTCCTTGAGAGGAAGTGGTCCTCCACTCTCGTGTAAAGGAGAGTGAGTGAATGGGTGACCTTGGGAAGTAGACCCAAGCAATGTAGAACCAAGCAAAGCTAATCCTAAGATGGTAGCACTCACAGGAGTGTGTGAAGGAGGTGCTGATGAATGGGCACAACCAGATACTCCCCCTAAGATAGGAGGGAGGTTAAGCAAGCGTCATGAATGACGGGGGTTCTGTGGTTCCCCTACGATGTCAGACTAACTGTGTGAATGTGTGCAAAAAAGTGATGAGAGAAATATATAGAAACAAGAGTCTTTGCTGTGAATGTTTACACCATATATATATCCAAATCAAACTGTAATCAGATGTGCATCATACATAAAATGTGAAAGAAGCATATATATGTAGGTAAGAGGGTTTTGTTCGCATTGGGGAATCAAAAAAGAAATAAAATGCTCGTGTCCTAGAAGACGTAATGTCCTTCCTCTCAAATAGCACTGGACCTTCCAATAGTACTCAACAGTGGGGTCTGAAGTCACTGGGAGAGAAACTAGTGAAGGATGAAATAATTGGTTATAATGAGGGGTAAAGGGGGCATATCCTGAAAGAGCTGGTGATACTTCCCAATAGCCACACAAAATCCAATCAAGGTGCAACTGCAGCCCACAATTGCCACTTGGGCAGATGTCCTAAAGTTGGTCACTAGGTACCTCGGTCAAAGTGCGACATTTAGATTTTTGGCCTAAGAAATGGGTCACGGGCTGGATCCCGTCCAAGAGGTGGGTGCCTCGAGGGGGGATGCACAGAACAACTGGACCTCAGCCTTCAACCCTTCACGGGTATCTCCCTGCCTTATGGTGATTGGAACACTTGACTTGGAGGATTTTAAGTTTCCTGTTTGACAACTTCTATGTTTTGATAATGTGAGAACCAGATAACGGGGAGTTATTTGGATGCCTATCCCCGAAATCCTACCTAGACTAAAAAAATTCTTGTGGCACCTCTCGTGGAGGAAAACTTAGTGAGTTTTTAGAAAGTTTTTAGATGTAGTTTTTTTGTGAGGCTGGGGGTGAAAACCAACCTCGTTTGATTAACAATGGGAGTGGATAGTCCTGTCAATAAAAGATGGGGTATTTTCAGAATCCCTTGGGAGGAAACTTACTTAGACCTCCATGTTTCAAGAAGAAGCTATGTGAGTGATGAGTGACTTTTGTGTGTGAGTGAAAGTGTGCCAATTTTTAGTGAATTAGATGTCACCTTGCTGCATGTGGACTTCTCTTGGTCCTTACAAGAGTTTGATTACCTAATTAACTAAATGCCTTTCGTACAACCTTGCAGAATTCAAAAGCCCTAGGAAGCTAGCATGTGGACATGTGGGTCTGTTACTATCCTTTAACTCCCTATTTGTGATGTAATCTAGAAAAAGCATGAAACTACCCTAGATTGAACATGTGGGCATGTATGGGCCCATTACAAACCTTTAAACTCCCCTAGTGTTTTGATCTAAGAAAGTGAAATTTCAAACACTATCCTACCTTTGTAGCATGTGGACATGTATGGGCCCGTTACAAATTTAAGATGTGTTTAAAAAAGAAAACTAAGAGGGGTCCCAAAAAGGGTCATTGCTCTCTCCTAAAGGTTTAAAACTTTGTTTAAGGGAGATGAGATTGTTTTCACAATCTTTTTCTGATTCTCAAGATCGCTTGGAGGTGCGAGAGAAGAGCATACTCAATGATTGTTACTTCAACTTCTAGTCCCAAATGTGAATTAGATGTGATTAAATATGATTGTTCACTTATGTTTGTAAGTCAAAACAAGCCATCCATGTGGCAAAAAGCAAAGAAGGGAAATTGATTTTTATCCTCCTAAGTGCCTATGTGTGTTCGACTAACCCCTTTATATGATGAGGGGACTAAGTGTAATGTGGCTTTACAACATTTTTGACATCATTTTTAAGAAGGTGAGTAGCCTTCTCCACATCCCAAGAACTTACAATGTGAAATTTCATTCAAATGCGCAGCCCCTAGTGTAGACAGAGGCATACAGAGCGTAGGCGCGCAAACAAAGATGAGTCAGAAAGCGCATGCGTGCAGAGAAAGGTTGTCACTTAAGTGCATGCATGCACGATGCGCATCTGTGGGGTAGAATACCCACGCACCTGTAACAAACGACTGAGAAAGAAAATCCGGATGGATTTCTCTCAATTCTCCTGTGAATTGACTGGTTAGCAGGTCGACTGAGGCCGGTTTGTGCACTTGCAAGTTAAACAAACTAAAAGAAGAGCAAAATAAACCCAAATGAGGTAGGAATTTGATACCTTTCCCCAGTGGGGTTGCCAATATGTTGCACCTTGTTTGTCACCTTGGTGAGCAAATGAGAGGTGCTTACATGCCCAGTTGGGTCTTGCTGAGCATGACAGCTGTAGAGGAAAGAGTTAGAGAAAAAAAAACAAAACTATAAGCAAGAATTAAACTAATACAAACCAAAATCATAAGCATATGGATATAGAGATAACAAACACAAAAAGACCCATATCACCAATGTTTTTTAGGCTGATCTATTGATGAAATCAAAGCACCAAGAAGAAAGGGGACTATGAGTCCCTTCTTCCTCCAAGGGAAGGCTCTTGGACCCTCACAAGCTTGCTCTCCTTACAACAAGAAAAATGAAAATGGTGATGAAAGAAATCCTTGCAAATCCACTCAATGGAGAGGTGGATTGCTCAATGAAATGGTGCCAAAGTGCTCTTGTCAAGGATTGAGTCCTTAAAACAATATATGCAGCATAACATTACTTGAAATTCCTTGAGAAAATGAGGTGCATTCATGGCTTTTTATAGCATTTCTTTGGGATTTTGTTGAACTGCTTTGTAGTGTGAAGAGAGGCCATTTAGGGCATTATTAGGTCTTTGACCAGCCCACCATTTGGATTCATCTCAGATTTGAGGGTCAAATCATCTTGGGAGATGATCCATAAGTGGTTGGGAGGCCGACCATTTCAATAAATGCGCCGTTTAGCAGGTGCGCGACTTTTTGAGCTATCAGCCGCGCATCATGCTCCTGTGTGTGCTATTCATGTTCCTGTTACGCGCATGCACCCAATGTCTGCAAGGTGCCCTTCAATTTTTTACTACTTTGTATAGTTTTTTGTCGTTTTTGAATGCTGTGAGATTAATTCATTGGCCATGAATGACTTCATTACTGCTTGACGATGTTGAGTTCTTGTAACCATGTGCTGACGAAATTTTAGTGATAACAGCCTCCAAAAATGCATGTAGAGGCCAAACAAACTCAGAAAAATCAACAAACTATGAATTGTTAGAATGGGACATGGAGCTTGGGCCAAGGGACCAAGACGGGTTTCAATTCCCTCCCTCTTGAATTTTTTATTAGGTAAATCATTCAGGTTCATCCACAACAAAAATTGAATTCTGAAAAATAGAGATGACGATTTAAACCATAACCCATTACAATTAAAGATTTCCAGGGACTTAACTTCGACTATTTATTTTTTAAGTAAAACAAATCATAGAAAAAAATCATAGAAAAAAATCAACCATTTTATCCCATGAAAACATCAAACCAACACTCATAGACACTACACCGCTAATATTAATACTGACCCAACAAATTTAATGCCATGCAATCCAGTTTTTTAGGAAACAAAACCAATCAGAAACCAACACACCAACACTAAATTATATCTTTGGGGAACCAAAACTAGTGGTTTGTATTTGCACTAAGATTCACCCTCAGATTGCAAGAGGATAATCCCAACACCCATCAAAAAGGTTTGTGAATGTAAATTAATGATGAAAGGTCAAATGGACAAAACTCAACATCAGAATGTTTTAACATAGAAAACTGGACTAGCATGCATAAGAAAATGAGGTTTTCATTAACTGCATTCAGTGGTTTAAGGGTAAAGGTGAATATAAATAAGACTTAGTGAGGAATGTGGATAGGTCTACTATAAGCATCAGGCCTTCAAGAATCCAGGAGAAGAAAAATTCAGTCACAAGAACTTCTTGAACTTAAAGTTTAAAACATTGGAAAAACATTCATAGAAACATTATAATCAAACATCCATTATAAAAAAACCAAAACATCTCATATGGATCATCCAATCATGATCATTTAAAAGTAAGAGGAAACAAGATGATGAAAATAAACTGAATTCTATTAGCGACCTTGTAGAGCGTGCCCCACACGGAATATTTATTGAATTGATATGAAATTGTTAAAAAAAATACTACATACTGTACCCTAACCAACACATTTGGTTTCACTGAATTTGGATCTGTTATGAAGACGTTATGACATTTTTACCCGAAACACCTATTTTTGACTAGTTTTAGGACTAGCCGCAAACCCTATTTTCCACGGAGTGTAACTCCAAAACTTCAATGAACCACAAGCATAATTTTTTACCACATATACTTGGATATGTTTTTTCAATGTCATATCAATTTCACGATCTAAATCATTATAGAAAAAAAAAAGTTATCGCGAAAATGGTGAGATGACCTGTGAATAACATACCTTAGAAAAGACCATCAAAAGAATTTATCCTTCCTTGCATTTCGGCCTTCTTTTCTTCACCTTCCCTCAGAATTTCATCTTAGATATCCTTGGTTACATCAGAAATCTATAGATATTCAATATTCTCAAGTGTGATTAAAATGAGAGAGCCTTGCCTCTTATTTATACTCTCCAATTAGCTTCCTTAAAAACATCTTCTAGGTCACTTGGCCCCACTTTCCTTATTTTAGGGTTAACCCACTTCTAATTTCTCCATTAAATTTATTATTGAAACATTTTATTTTGTATTCACTTTGAATTATAATACACTCATTACTTCACTTTATTATTTACCTTTCAAAATCTCTTAAACCACATTGACTACTTTGAGCTTTTGGGGCTTCTAGATGACATATGAGGGTCCTCCAACTTCGTAAGGCCATAACTCTCAAACCGTGAGGAGTTATGTGACGTTCCACATACCACCAGAAATGGAATGGCATGTACTATCCATATATAATAGTATTATATGAAAATATATTATTAACTCATATTGTTATCCATCAAACAAACTTGGTTCCATTACCCAAACCTGGGCTCTCCAACTTCTCATGGCCATAACTCTGTAACCATGAGGAGTTATGTGACGTTAAAAATACCACTAGAAATGGAATGAAAAGCACTGTCCATATAGGATAGTTTACCTGAAAAAATCATTGTCCTTCATCTCATTATTCCACAGTTAAGCATGGGTTCTCTTACTCCACAAAGCGTCTTCCCGTGAGGGCTTTCACCATAAGGGGACCACTTTGGAGTTCATCCATATTTAGTTCTTATCAACCATGACAAGACAATAATGAGTCATCTTTACATCAAACAATCTTGGGTCCATTACCCAAACCTTTTTTTTGTGGGGATTTCTTCAAGGTTTGACATCAATGACAACAAACCTTAATCAACAATCTCCCCCTTTGGCATTGATGGAAACACTCTGATGCAATACTAAAATCATATCACTCATGCTCCCCATGGAACCATGCCTATGTCCTCTGTATCTGATAAATTTTCCTATGTCCTCTGCATCTGATAAATCTTCTCCTCCTGGAACCATGCCTCTGCCCTTTGCATATGATAAATATCTCCCCCTTTGTCATCAATGTCAAAGCGATCTTTCCATCCGGGGTTGATCCCCCTGACTGAATTGTCCTCTTATGGTGCTTCCTCGTGTACATCTAAGACATATAAGATAAGCATTCAAAAAGAATTCATTTTGGAGTAGAAATAACTCCAAGTCTTTGGTGAAGATATTCAAAGGCTTCCCGTGGAAGTGGCTTTGTAAAGATGTCTACCACTTGTTCTTTTGTGCCCACATACTCAACTCTGATGTTCTTTTCTACAACCTGTTCTCATAGAAAGTGATACTTGATTGGAATGTGCTTCGTCTTGGAGTGCATCACTGGGTTTTTTGAGATACTGATGGCACTTGTATTATCACAATATATTGGAATGGGCTCATCATACTCAACCTGTACATCTGTCAAAGTTTGTTTCATCCAAAGAACCTGTGTACAACATGATGTTGCTGCAATATACTATGCCTCGGCTGTAGATAGAGATATAGATGATTGTTTCTTTCTTAGCTATGATACCAAACACTCACCTAAGTAGAACGTTGCTCCATTGGTGCTTCGTCGGTCATCTGCCCAATCTGCATCTATGTAGGCAATAAGTCATATATCTTTTCCTTTTGGATAACATAATCCAAACTCTTCTATTCCTTTGAGATATCTGAAAATCCTCTTTATTGAAAATACATGTGATTCCTTTGGTGCTTCTTGAAATCATGCCACTTGTCCAATTGCTTACATTACATCTGGTCTGGATGTTGTCACATATAGTAGGCTGCCAATCATTGACATGTATTTCCTTTGATCTGTAGACTTCAAATCATCATCTTTTCTCAACTTACAACTGGTTTGCATGGGAGTGATAACTGGTTTTCAATCTTTCATTCCGAACCTCTTTAGCATTTCTCTGATATACTTGGTTTGAGAAATAAAAATTCCTTGGTTACTTTGATGTATCTGAAGTCCCAGAAAGAAGGATAGTTCTCCAAGTAAAGACATTTCAAATTCATTTTGCATGTCTTTTGCAAATTTTTGGCTTAACCTGTCATCATCACTACCAAAAATAATATCATCAACATAAACTTCAATTAATAAAATATTACCTTGAC
>JZKD02S1159069.1:172791-187020 GCA_000966675.3 Picea glauca | reverse complement strand
TCTTTCTTCTAGTGTTGATATCTTAGGGTTGAATCTCATAGGAAGAGATCTTAGTATCTTTTGAACAATTACATATTCTTCAATTTCTTCTCCCAATCCTATGATTGCATTCACTTTTTCATCGACTTGTAAGAAGTAGGCTGTGGTATCTTCATCTTCCTTCATTTTTAGTTGTTCAAAATAACCTCTGTAAGTCTGAAGATTTGCTTCTTTGACTTTTGTATCTCCTTCATAAATATTTTGAATCCTATCTCAAATCTCTTTAGCGGATTTACAATGTGCAACTTTTGTGAATACCGTATCACTGAGACCATTCAAAAGTGCATTTGTGGCTTTGGAATTATTCTCACCGAGTTTTACTGCTTTGTCATTTGTTGGTGGAACTATTGGTGTTGTGTATCCATCTACAATTGATTTCAAAAATTGAAATACCTGTGCCTGTATATATGTCCTCATCCTTATGCTCCAAAAAGCATACTTATGTCCATCAAACTGTGGTATTCCATTTTTATATGATTTGGTACTCTCCATAATCTACCTTTCAGTGGTTAAACTAATTTCTGAAGGAACCTTCTCTGATACCAATTGTTGGATTACTGAGAGGGGGGGGTGAATCAGTAATAGAGAAATTTAATCCTTTTTAACCATATAATCCAAGTGTTATATCAATGAAGCATTATCATCCAATAACTATAGAGTAAATATTCAATGGAATTATGATATGGGAGGGTTTTAGAACTCAAAAAAATATCATGATTGCATCCTCTATGGTAAATTATTAGGGTTGCGAAATAAATCGAACAAGGCCTGATTGAGCCCACTTTGGTGTCGACAAGATGTTATTGGACATAATGATATTGATGACTGTTATGAAAATATACAAGCAGGTGATAGTATGTTAGATAAAACTATGAATTTGAAATATATTTATCCCTACTATAGCTCTGGTTGATAATGGAAGAACTAACAAAACTGAATCTAACACCTTGTAACTGATCTGAACTGATACCAAGTGACTTGAAACTGATTCCTGATACTCTTCTAAAGTCTGATAAGTCATTATGTTCTCAAATGAAACTCTTAATGTAACCCAATGATACTGTTTAATGGTAAAGGGTCATATTAAATATGAATTCTACCATTTTCTTTGATTGGAACTTAAGCTTAATAGGCCACTAAGAAAAACCATCGTGCCAACTGTTATCACTAAGTAAATTTCCTAGGCCAAGGAAGCAGCTCATAAAGATAATCACATAACCACTTTAGAAGTGAAACTAGCCTTTTAGTTCAGAGAGGGATCTCTCTTGTCACTTGGTCTATAAAAATAGATTTTCTTTGAGGAATAGTGGCTATATTTTTGAATAGGTGAAGGGGTTTTAAAGGTTTGTTGAAAATAAGTGAAGGAACCTGTTGGGAAATGGAATCAATTATTTGAAGGCAAATGAAAACATTGTCTGGTAAGTAGAACTCTCAAGCAAAGGCTAGGTAGGCAGTGATCTTTCAGTTTTTTTATTTTTAAATTGATGTTATAGAATGGAAGAAAGAGGAAAAAATATAACAACATCCAGAGAACCATTAAGATGAATTTTGACGAGTTAAGAAAGAAAAGATAATGTTCAAATTGATAGAATCTAAAGCACCATTTAAGATGAATTTCAAACCCTTTGATGTCCAAATTAAAAATATAATTATCAGTAGATGAAAGATAAATAAAACTAGAAGAACATACATAAAAGGCACACAGACTTCAGGTCATCACCACTAGAATATTTGGTATGAAAAATCTCTAGACATCTACACTAGTATTTCATTCAAATTCGATAAATCTGTACAATGATCAATACAATTTGTCCTTTGTGCTTCTTCCAACCCTTTGCACATTCAAAGTGATATAATATAAAAGAAAAATAACTCCCTAATATAAAGAAGTCACATTTCTCTATTGTTCTATAATTATGGATTTGATTACATCAAAAGACAACAATTTGTAAACTACTTGTTAAAAATAGCAAAGTCTCCTTGACCATATTAATGCAAACAATATTCTTTAACAAAAAGGAATCTCCAATATATTTTTGAGTTTGAGGGTGTTATGAGTCATTAGGGACAGTTGGAGACAAATCTTGGAGTGATATGAGCACTGACAAGGCTCCCTGTCACCTTTGCTTAGCAAGTTGCTGAGACACGTTGTGTAACTGCAACCTATAATAGTTGTGTAGCGAGCTTTACACAGTGTGTGGATTTTCTTTAGAAAAATACATTTACGAGGTGGCCTCAATACTTCTGGAGGCTCAAAATCACTACTATATCATTTATCCATCATTTTCTAATGTATTTAAAACCCCTATGTACCTACAACACTTGCGTAGCATGATATCACTATGCAAGTTTTCTACAATACAATTTTTCAGTCAAAATAAAAAACTGATCATTTGTGTTTCTTCAAAAAGAAACTTTGTGAAGATATGAAACTTATAACTCATCTACCTCTACCAATAGGTCCAAATTCCTTCTAGATTCATCATCACCCTTCATATTTAGCTTGAGAGACATGTTTTACTTTCTCAATGACAATTTCTTCCTTTTCAGGTTACCCACTTTCCTAAACAACAGTGCATTCCTTCTCAGTTTTCACTGATCATTTGTGAGGGTTGCACAAGCATTGTTGATGGCTGGTCCACACTCATTAAAGTGTCCTTGAAACCTTAGATATGATGTTCTCTTACTCTCTCTGAGCCGAATGATTAGGTATTGAGCCTCCCTAAGTTGCTTATTTATCCATTTGATGGTTTCCCCACCGTCTCTAGGAGAAGTATAAATATTCTCAACTGGTGTAGGATAGGCATGTGCTAGTGTTTCCTCTGCATGTTTGAAATCAAGGGTTATCTTTCTGGCTGAGGATCTTGTTAAGGGGGGTGTAGGTTTAATCAAACCCATAGTCATAGGACCTTGCCTTCTTTCCTTCTCTTTATAAGCTTATGGAAACTTTAAGGTTGATTCCTTCTTTGACCCTATGACATCTTGTGGAGTTTGAATATAAAAAATCCTCTCAACGAATTTTCTTTTCATTTCCCTGTTATCATGAAAAAATTGAGCTATGACATGTTGAGCTTCCTTAAGTTGGTTTTGTAGCTTCTTGATTACTTGGTCTTTCTCTTCCGGATGCACCTGATCTTCATCTATTCCTTCAGTTGAATGATCAACAGACTATGTATGCAAGGCATGTACAAGAAATCTCTTGGGAGATAACCTTGTGATTGGGTTACTGACTCTTGGTGTTTCCTTCACCTCATCAACAAAATATAGCCTTCTACCTTTCTTTTTAGTTGGATGTCTTGGTGAAGAATCATCGATCTCCTTACCTTTTCCCATGCCCTGTTCTGCAGAGCCTTTTTCTTTCCCACTTGAAACTCTAAAGGAAACTTTCTCAGTAGATGAAGGAGTGTCTCCTTTGGGATCTAGAGAAATTTTATCCAAGGTCAAAAAAGAATCTCAGTCTCTATTTGATTTCTTTAGTTCTTCCACTACTAACAACTTAACCACAGAGAAATGAAATAAAATGGACTTAAGCTTATAATCCCTACCTTGTACCCTGTCTGCCATTTTTCCTAAACTTCTATATAGGTAGAAAGGTAAATTCAAGGGGTTCTTCCCTGTGAAATTCATCAGAAGTATTATGTGTTAAAGGTATACCCTATCAAATCTTCCCTCACAAGTGAAATAACTTTGGACCACTCTTAATAGCCTTTCATAATTCTCCAGTATGCATTCTCTTGGAATAGTGGTACCAAACCTTTTCTTTTTGTACTTAGGTTTCAAGAAATCAATATAGAAAGTTGGATCAAGAGGCATACCTTTGAACCACTTCTCCCCCTGGACTGGAATTTATGTTGCAACAACCATTCTATCCTCTGATATCTAGAAGGTAATGTCAACAACCCTTTTCTGGACACCATTAAAATTTAGGGTGAACTCCTTTGTCACCTACGCATTATAACCTTGAATTTTCTCACAGAACCTCATGCAACCAACTTGTTGAAATGAAGCCCTTAATGCATGATCGAAATTCACCAACTCCAAGCTTTGTGGCTCACACCTCAATACACTACCTCCTTTGTTGTATTTCTTTTTTCCTTGTGTGGCCATGCTACAAATGTAGGCTAAAACAAAGATTGGTAAAGACAGATAGGTTCAAATGCTAAAACTCAGAAAAATCACTTTACACAGCGAATGACAGGGTTAGGGTTTGTTCAAATGTGTCAATGAACTCAATAAAACAATGAGAAATTCTTTGGATCAGATGTATGTAGGCACATGATGTTTTAAAAACACAAAACATAGATTTTAAATCTTTGCGCAACAAAAATTTATAAGACACAGGATGCGTAGTGTGCATAGAGGATTCATAGCGTGAAATTTTGTGTGGTGTTTGTGTAGTAAAATTGAATTGTGTGGTGTTTGTGTAGACAAGTTTGACATAGCGAGTGGAAAAATTGAATTTTTTGTAGCCAAGAGACATGATTGAAGGTTGAGGATTATTTTGCAATGAAAATGGGAGGAAGAGATATGCATATGCCAAGCTAAGAACGGTTTGAAGTATGATTAGACCGTTTTAGAGTGATATGACAATTTGAGTAGTGCCAAGGCATTTGTGTAGCATGCTTGCGTAGCGTATGTACTTTTTATAGGTCAAGTACCACAAATATTTGAAAAGATAAAAAATATGCAATAAAAATATTTGATGACTTTTTTTCTGTCATAATATGTCATCATGTCCCATGAAATCCGCACTAAATCATTCTACCTAGACTTAGACTTCACTCATTTTATGGCATGCCATTTTGATGGTTCATAGCAATAATGACCCACAAATTTTGAAACAACTCATGGGACACAACTCCTTAGAATACACACACAACCACAATGACTCAATTTGGAATGCATTGTTCTTCCCAAGACCAAGGAATGACTTTGAAAACTCTTGAAAAACCTCTAAATCTACCCTAAAAATAATGATACTAACATTTGGCTCCAATTGGGATGTTATCCTCCCTATGAGGTAGCAAAGAACAACAAACCAGGTTCCTTATCCATTAGGATTTATTTTGACTCAGAAATACTTTAAAAATGAAAAAATAAACTAGCTGACAACACCTCTTTTTAAACTTGACACCACTAGCTAAAATCAACAGAACCTTAGGGCCTTCACTTTGGAATTCAATTTCTATTGAATGATGAATTCAACTGCTCTATCTGAAAAATAAAAATGGTTATTTACAACGAGATGAAAAGATCATAATGTTTTAAGGTATTGTTTGAGAAACCTGCCATTCATAGGTCCTCCACCAATGAGATCTCCATTGAGCTCTTGCAGCAGATAATCATTCCTTCCATGATATAAAACAATTCTATATGGTCCCAGCCAAAGGTAGTCAAATTTTCCATGCTTCCCCTTATTTTCATTTCTTGCATCCCATTTGAGCACCCGATCATCTACCTTGAAATCATCAACCTTTGTATGTTTGTCAAATACCCTTTTCATTTTGTCTTGATGTAGTTGTGTGTTGTTGAATACTTTTTCTCTCATTTTTTGTAAATGAATCATTTGATTGATCCTTCTTTGAGCATCATTTGGTTTAGTGTGGTGTTCTTGCATCAATTTCTTAACTGGAAACCCTAATGAGGTAGTGAAAATTGCATATGTGCCATATACAATATGGAAAGGTGATGTAGCAATAGACCTCTTGGTGGTGATCCTATCAGCCCACAATGCATAAATAAGTTTCTTGTGCCAAGCCTTCTTGTTTTCCTGTAACAACTTTCTGATAATTCTTGTCAGGATCTTGTTGGATGACTCAACTAATCCATTACCACATGGGTAATAAGTTGTGGAATGAACAAGGGTTATGTTGTAATCACTACAAAACTTTTCCATTCTCTTGGACTTGAATGTTGTTGCATTATCAGTTATTATTTTGACTGGGCAACCAAACCTAGATATAATATTTCTTTCATGAAATTGAATAATGACAACATCAGTAGATTGCCTTGTTGGGACTGCTTCAATCCATTTGGTGAAGTATTCTGTAGTTGTCAATATCCATCTATGTTGAGATAAATATGGTGGATGAATCTCTCCTATAAAATCAAGGCCCCATTTCCTAAACGATGCTTCAATAGAAATTGGTTTTAAAGGCAAGGGAATCAATTTCATTTTTCCATCAAAAATATTCATGACAGCTTAACACTTCCGTGTACACATCAGAGAAAATGTTGGGCCAATAAAACCCTTCTCTCAATATCTTATGCACTGTGGTTTTCCAATAATGGTGTCCTCCATAGTCACCCTTATGGAATTATTTGGTGGCCTATTTTACCTCTCCTTCAAATAAGAAACTTAGAAAAATTCCCCCTGGATCCTTCCAATATAGAGAATCATCAAGAATACAAAATTTTGTTGCTTTCAACTTCAAAAACCTAGTTTTTTTTTTTCTTAGTTCAGGAGGAGCTTGTAAATTTATCAACACGTAGATAATGTCAACATACCATGGATATTCAAGAAATTTTTGGGATACCTATGGGACTATTTCTTTTTTTGAATTTTCTGACAGGTTAGCAATAAAATTTATCCCCAAGGCATCATAATTTGATTGTGTCATAAATTTGGCAAGCCGTTGACCTTTGATCATATTTGTAGGATTTATCTTTAGGTCATATTCTAAAAAAATAGTTATCCATTTGCCTCTTATTCCTTCAGCATATGATTGAGTCGATATGTCTTTCACATCATTACTAGGTGCATAAGCAACAACATGAGAATGCAAAATATAAATTATAAATTCTTTAAGAGCTTTTACCAGTGCATATGCATGCTTCTCCATGATGTCACATTTCAAAGGAGAGTCTCTCATAGTTCTGTTGTAATAGGCTATGGGAATTTCAAAATTATTTTCATATTTCTGAAACAAAACACTAGCAATAGTGTTTTCTGATGCAAAAGAGAACAAGATGAACTCCTTTGTATAGTATGGACTGGCCAATACTGGTGCCTTGGTCAATGCTAATTTTATGTCCTCAAAGGATTTCCTGGCTTCTAGAGTCCACTTTATCTCACTACCTTTTCTGAGCATGCTGGTAATGAACTTTATGATTTCTTCTAGATTAGGGATAAACCTTTTCAGAAATTTTACTCTTCGAAGAAAAGTCTGTACTCCTTTTTGCTCCTGGGTGTGTCAATTTTCAGAATTGTAGCCACCCTGCTGGGATCTATCTTTATTCCTTCTTTTGAGATGATATGACCAAGTATTTTACCCTCTTTCATTCCAAAGTTGAATTTCTTGGGATTTAATGAAATGCCAAACTTCCTACATTTCTAAAAAAACATTTTCAAATGTTTTAGATTCTCATCATCAGAATCTGAAAACACAGTAATATCATCTAAATAAATGACAACAAACTTATCTTTTTCATCAACAAAATCTATATCCACATCTCTTTGGAATGTTTTCCCTTCATTCATGAGCCCAAAAGGATTTTTGGCATACATGAATGTACCCCAGAGTGTTGTGAAGGTTTTCTTCTCTTGATCATCAGGATGTACCATGATTTGGTTGTATCTAGAAAATCCATCAAGCATTGACATTTTCTATGATCCAACCACTTTTTGCAAAATGTAGTCCATCTTGGGAAGGGGATAGTTATCTTTGAGGGAAACCTTGTTCAAATTATGAAAGTCTACACACAACCTTATTTCACCACTTTTCTTTTTGACAGGAACTAAGTTAGCCAACCATTTAGAGAATCTTAAAGACACTATAATCTTAGCATCAGACAAGTTTCTTACCTCTTTCTCAATTAATGGCAGTAGTAAAGGGTTAATCTTCCTCAGTTTCTGTTTGAAATGTTTTTTATCATATTTTATTGGAATTATATGTTGAATAGCCTTAGTGTCATAAACCTTCAAATCCTCATAGCTCCAGGAAAAAACATATGGAAAATCCTTCATTAGGATGATATATCTTTCCTTGATTTCTGGACTAGGTGTCTTGAATAATTTAATGATTTTAGGACTTTCCTGAGTCCCAATGTTACAGTCTTCTATTTCTTCATCATTTGCAGTGACTTTGGGGTTCCTTACCACATCATTATTGTCAAAAAGATTTTCCAATGGCACCAATCCCTTTGGAATGATATTATTTTTGAGATGAACAATGCCTCTAATAGTAATATGATTTTGGAAATAGTCATCATTTGAAAACATGGTTGCATCGTCTTTCTGATCAGAACAGTTTTCACCATCAATATTTGAGTTGGAAAATTCATCAATCATTTGGAGAAATCTTAACACCTGTTTTTCATCCTCAAAATATGCCAATACTTGATGTTATCATGTATTGTTGGTCTATGATTGACTTCAATCTCATATTTTCTATTAGGAAAGATAGGAATCTTGAAAACAAAGGTTGAAGTGGATAATGCATCAACAATCAGATTTTGTCCTCTTGGAATCACTGAGAGGTCATATTTTGTAAAAAATTCCAATAGATCAAGAACTGTATTTCTATATTCCCTCAACCTAGGATGCTTTGATTGATAGATGCCCTTAATTTGATTTATGACAAGCTCATAATCTCCATGAACAATTATTCTTTCTTCCCCCAAATATTTCAATGTATTCAAACCCAAAATCAATGCTTCATACTCAACCATATTATTTGTGTAGTCAAAAGAAAATTTGTAAGAGCAAAGTTTTGAACCTAATTTAGGAGGAATTATCCAAACACCTGCTCCATCTCCCTCCTTACTAGCAGCTCCATCAAAATTCATATTCCACATTTCATCATTTTCTTTATTTTGTTGATCTGAAATTTTCCTTGCTTAATGATCAACCTCATCTTTCACAGGGAGTTCAACAATATTTGGCTCTTCATCCTCAAAGCACAGGTCATTGTAAAAAATTGAAGAACCAACCTCAGTGTCAATAGAATAAATAGAATGATTTTTTTGTTTTCTTTTGCTACTCACCATGTACTTCAGCAGTACTTCCATGTATAGTCTCCTTTCTTGGCCAAAACTTGGCATAGTTGCATAAGACATGTCCATCTGTAGAGTTCCCTTCAACTTTGCAACCCATGACCTTGACAACAACATGCCAAACTTTGGAGGGTTTTCAACAACAACTACATCCATGACCATATTATATGATGGAATTTGAGATATAGAAACAAACAGATATTTAATTAAACCCAAACAATTTACCTTCCTTGAGTCAAAAGAGAAAAGATATTTGTAAGGCCTAGTGATGTCCAAACTTAGTTCATCCATGATTACCTTTGGAATCAAATTATGAGATGATCTTGAGTCTATCATTTCATTGTGTAAGGGAATATCATGAAATTTAAGGCTGACATAGAAAGGAGGCATATCACCATCATCACCACTTTATTCCACCCGTGGACCAAATAATATTGTAGTTTGATCATCTTGAACATTCAGAGTATCATAGGCTTCTTCCATTTTCAGCATTTTGATGGTTTGGCTTCTATATTCACCATTTCTTATCATCTCATTGAAAGGAACATAATTTTTTATTTTTGTCATTTCACTTTCAAAGTTAAAAGGAGATTGAGTTTTTTCTACCTCTTTGATGACTGCATCCCTTTTGTCTTTGGTACCTTCTTTAGGGGCTCTTCTTTCTATTTTTCTTTTTCCAATGCATCCCTTGCAGAACTGTCTTTCTTAGGTTGACTTGAAGAAGGTAAATTAACTTGAGGCTCCCTTGTAGGATTCCCTTTTGGTGGGTTTGTAGGCACCGTTTTATTTCTGAGATTGTACTGCTTTTGAAACTACATGATGGAATTTTGATACCCCTTCTTATACTCTTTTGTTTCCATTGACAACATACCATCATTTTCTTGCATAAAATTATCATTTGCATCCATAAATTGATCATGTTCTTCTTTAGTTAGAAACACATATGTTTCAGTATCATCACAACAATGCATGTTGTCTTCAAGAGATTCATCAAAATTTTCGTTCACATAGTTATTTTGGAAGGGGGGTTTAATTTGTTGATCACCTTGATTTCTTTGGTCTCTCTGTCTGATTTGTGGAACTGGTGCTCTTCTGAAATTAGGTTTTTTGTGTTTAAAATTAGCTTGATCTATGATGGAATATTTTTTGTCTAAAGATAGATTTTCCACCAACCTTTCCATATTTTTTACCATTATATCAAATTTTTCATCTAATGTCTTGGAATTTGAGGGTTGAGCTTCTCCTTGAACCTTTTTCATATCATTATCAGGATTATACTTAATCTTTCCTGATGCCATCAGATTCACTTCTACTTCAATTGCATCATTCATCATGTCATCTAGTGTAGTAAATATCCTTTCCCTCAACAACAAGGTAAAATCATTGTCAAAGGAGTCAGCATAACGAAGTTGGGAAACTCCAAGAGGGGTTTTAACTTCAATAGGAATTGAATTATAAACCCTCATGAATCTGGTTGAAAACTCTTGTACTGTCTCAATGGGTGATCTCTTTATGTTATTATACCAAGTCAACAGTTGAAGAGGATTCTTCTTGTCTCCCCATCTTGGAAGGAAGGTTTCTTCAAAGGCTAAAAACATAGGGATTCTTGCTACTAGAAGAGCCTTATACCATTTTCTGACTTCACATGAGAGACTTTGTGCAAACAACCTCACTTTTACATCTTCATCATCTACCTCCTCTAGGTCAACAAAGTCATTAAACCAATCTAAGTGTCTCTGTGTTGGAACATTCGCTTCTGCATCATATGAATTAATTCTCTGATTATAATTTTGACGTAGATAATGCAATTGAGCAGGTAAGAAAAGGGGAGAAAATATTGTTGGCATGGCTCTAGTAGGATTCTGAACTGGATGAACAATCTGACTGGGAATGGGAACAACTTGAATGGGAACAACAAAAATCAAAGATTCAAATTTCTTCTCATCAAACATAAATTCATTCACGTTAGACTCTGATCTAGATCCAAACAAATTCTACTCAAATTTTATATCAAAATCAAGGTCATCAATGCTCTTCACTCCATCCTTAGGAAATGATAGATTTTTGTCCAGAAAAATACCAGAGTCATATACCTTTTCTTTTCTTTTATGTAAGAGTTTTCTAGGATCAACCACAGATGCTATAGGTTCTGGATCTGGATTTCTCCTAGTGTAAATTTTCTTTGGAGCCAATATTTCTCAATAAAGTTACTTTTTTTCTACAGATTTTATAAAATGAAGTTGCCAGGGTAAATGTTTTCGGCCAATATAATGTCTGATTCTCTTTTACCCTCAGGAATCAACTCTGAAACTTTATTCATTCTTTCCTAAGGAAAATTTCACTTTCCGTCCCCGGCAACGGCGCCAAAATGTTAGAACTAAGTAAATTTCCTAGGTTGAGGAAGCAACTCACAAAGGTAACCAAAGAACCACTTTAGAACTAAAACTAGTCTTTCAGTTCAGAGAGGGATCTCTCTTGTCACTTGTTCTACAAAAATGGATTTTCTTTGAGGAATAGTGGATAGATTTTTGAATAGGTAAAGGGGTTTTAATGGTTTGTTGGCAAGAAGTAAAGGAACATGTTGGGAAATGGAGTCAATTATTTGAAGGCAAATGGAAATAGTGTCTGGTAAGTAGAACTCTCAAGGAAGGAAAGGCTAGGTAGGAAATGATCTTTTAGTTTTTTAAATTGATTTTATAGAATGGAAGAAAGAGGAAAACATATAACAACATTCATATCACCATTAAGATGAATTTTGATGAGTTAAGAAAGAAAAGACAGTGTTCACATTGCTAGAATTTAAAGCACCATTTAAGATGAATTTCAGACCATTTGATATCCATTTTAAACATCTAATTATCAGTAGATGAAAGATAAAGAAAATTGGAAGAACATACATAAAAAGGTACACAGAATTTAGGTCATCACCACTAGAATCTTTGGTATGAAAAATCTATGGACATATGCACTAGTATTTCATTCAAATTCAACAAATCTGTACAATGATCAATACAATTTGTCCTTTGTTCTTATTCCAACACTTTACACATTCAAAGTTCTCCAATATATAAGAAAACTAACTCCCTAATCTAAAGAAGTCAAATTTCTCTATTGTTCTATAATTATGGATCTGATTACATCAAAAAAGAACAATTTGTAAACTACTTGCTAAAAATAGCAAAGTCGCCTTGACCATATTAATGCATACAATTTTCTTTAACAAAAAGGAATCTCCAACATATTTTCGAGTTTGAGGGTGCTATGAGTCATCAGGGGCAGTCGGAGAAAAATCTTCGAGTGATCTGAGCGCTGACAAGGCTCCCTGTCACCTTTGTGTAGCGAGTTGCTGAGACGTGCTATGTAACTGCAACCTACAATAGTTGCATAGCGAGCTTTACATAGCGTGTGGGTTTTCTTTAGAAAAATACATTTAGGAGGTGGTTTCAATACTTTTGGAGGCTCAAAATCACTGCTATATCATTTACCCATCATTTCCCAATGTCTTTTAAAGCCCTATGTACCTACATCACTTGCATAGCATGAGATATCTACTAAAGTTCTGTACAATGCAACTTTAAGTCAAAATAAAAAACTGATCATTTGTGTTTCTTCAAAAATAAAAAATGTGAAGATATGAAACTTATAACTCATATACCTCTACCAGTAGGTCCAAATTCCCTCTAGCTTCATCATCACCCTTCATCTTCAACTTGAGAGACCTTTTTTCCTTTCTCAATGATAAATTCTTCCTTTTCAGATTACCCACTTGCCTAAACAATAGTGCATTCCTTCTCAATTTTGACTGAGCATTTGTGAGGGTTGCACAAGCATTGTTGATGGCTAGTCCACACTCCTTAAAGTGTCCTTGAAACCTTAGATATGATGCTCTTTTACTCTCCCTAAGCAAAATTATTAGGTCTTAAGCCTCCCTGAGTTGCTTATTTATCCATTTGATGGTTTTCTCTCCCTCTCCAGATGAAGTATAAATATTCTCAATTGGTGTAGTTTGGCCCTGTGCTAGTGTTTCCTCTGCATGTTTGAAATCAAATGTTATCTTTCTAGCTGAGGATCTTGTTAAGTGGGGTGTAGGTTTAATCAAACCCATAGTCGTAGGACCTTTCCTTCTTTCCTTCTCTTTAGAAGCTTATGGAACCCTTAAGGTTGATTCCTTCTTTGACCCTATGGCATCTTGTGGAGTTTGAATATCAAAAATCCTCTCAGCCAATTTTCTTTTCATTTCCCTGTTATCATGAAAAATCTGAGCTATGACATGTTGAGCTTCCTTAAGTTGGTTTTGTAGCTTCTTGATTACTTGGTCTTTCTCTTATGGATGCACCTGATCTTCATCTATTCCTTGAGATGAATGATCAACAGACTATGTATGCAATGCAGGTACATGAAATCTCTTGGCAGCCGACCTTGTGATTGGGTTATTGACTCTTGGTGTTTACTCCACCTCATCAGCAAAATGTAGTCTTATAAATTTCTTTTTAGCTGGTTGGTTTGGTGAAGAATCATCAATATCCTTACCTTTTCCCATGCCTTGTTTTGTAGACCCTTTTTTTTCCCCACTTGAAACTCTAGAGGCCACTTTCTCAACAGATGAAGGAGTGTCTCCTTTGGGATCTAGAGAAATGTTAGTCAAGGTCAAAAAACAATCCCAAAATCTATTTGATTTCTTTATTTTTTCCACTACTAGCAACTTAGACAAGGAGAAATGAAATAAAATGGACTTAAGTTGATCATCCCTAGCTTGTACCCTGTCATCCATTTTTCCTAAACTTTTGTATAGGTAAAAAGGTAAATTCAAGGGGTTCTTCCCTATGAAATACATTAGAAGTCTTATGTGGTAAAGTTATACCCTATCAAATATTCCCTTACAAGTGAAATAGCATTGGACCACTCTTCACAACCTTTCATAATGCTCCAGTATGCATTTGTTGGAATATTGGTTGTTGTCATTGATGTCAACCCTAGTCATGGGTTTTGGACAACAAGATTGATGAAGGTATTTGGACATGAAGGAAAATGCACATGAAGATACAACACCCATGGATGGATAGTATACATCATGTTGTTTCTGGTGGCATGTGGCACGTCACATGGATCCTCATGGTTGAGGAGAAATGAATTTTTGAAGATGACAAAGTGAATTGAAGAAGGAAGTACATGTAGGCCCTGAAGATAATTAAAGAA
>JZKD02S1159069.1:153873-165858 GCA_000966675.3 Picea glauca | reverse complement strand
TCCTTGACTTTGTCACTTCACTTTATTATTTAAATAATCCTCTTTGATTTTGTCACTTCACTTTATTATTTAAATAATCCTCTTTGACTTTGTCACTTCACTTTATTATTTAAATAACTTCTTTGCAAGCACTTTGACTTCTTTGACCTTTTGGGGTTTCAAGCCAATCATATGAGGGTCCTTCAACTTTGTAAGGCCATAAATCTCAAACTGTGAGGAGTTATGTGATGTTACACATACCACTAGAATTGGCATGACACATACTATCCATCTAAAATAGTATTACCTACAAATATATCAAAACTCATACTATTATACATAAAAACAAACTTGGTTTCATTACCCAAACCTTTATGCTACCAGACTTTCTTCAAGGGTTGAGATCAATGACAACCAACCCAATTAATCAACATTCTGCCCTCCCATAATTGAGGTGAAAAAATTTGATGGATCAGATCCCACAGGCTGGGTCACCCAAATGGAACATTATTTCTCTTTGCATGGAATTACTGATGATTTATCCAAGCTTCATTATGGTGTCCTATATTTGGATCCAGAATGATGGAAATGGTGACAATGGCGAAAAAAGGCATGCCAAGGATATGTTGCTTGGACACAGTTTGTGGCCGAAATTTATGACTGTTATGACTCTGACACCCACCATTTAGGTTGTTTGACCAAGTTAAAGTAGTCTCAGACACTGGAATACTTTATTTCCGTACTTGAGCACTTGGATTTCAGAACAGAGGGAATTCCAGATGCTTTCTTTAGGGAATGTTTTATCAGTGGCCTCAAAGATGAACTTCATGCCCATGTTCTCATGGCATGCCCCTAGACTTGGTTGGAAACTACTCAATGAACCAAGGAAGCAAACCATATTGTATCCTCCCAGACCTGCAAACCTTCCTTTCCTCCTCGTCCTAAACCCACCAATTATGCCCCTCCTACAACTCCCTTTAAGATCCAAAAATTAACCAGGGATGAAATGGTTGAACGTCAACTCAAGGGTCTTTGTTATAATTGTGATGAAAAATGTATTCTAAGGAACAATTGTAAGGAACAAAAGATTTTTATGGCTGTGACTGAGTATATTTATGAAGAAGATATTGTTATTCAACCCATGGAGGCACTACCACCTCAATATGATATGACCCCACCCTCTGATCCACCAAATGTTGACCCGGTGATTTCACTTAATTCCCTCACTGGCTTCTCTGCTTCCCAGACTCTCAAATTAATTGGTTATATCAAAAATAGGAAAGTCATCATCCTTGTGGACAGTGGTAGTGCCCATAATTTTATTCATCGCCGCATTTCCCAAGAAGTCAATTGTTACATTTGTGTTGTCAATAATTTTCAAATCATGATTGCCAATGGCGGTTCCATGAAATGTGGGGAACGATGTGAAAATGTGCGACTTCAAATTGGTCAATATCACCTGAAATCCCATATGTTTTCTATAAACATTGGTGGTTGTGACATTTTTCTTAGTGTCAAATGGTTACACACTCTAGGCCCCATTCTCATGGATTTTAAAGACTTAACCATGCAATTCCAACAGGAGGGACACCAATATAAGTTCCAAGGCATCATAATAGGATCCCCTGAGATCATCAGTTCCCATCGCATGTAAAATATCTTCAAAAAAGGTCATTTGGTAATTATAGCCCAACTCCACTCCATTCATGATGTTGAGACACCTTTTGTGCATATCGAGCTCCAATCTATCCTCTCCCACCATCAAGTTGTTTTTACCACTCCCAAAGAACTTCCCCCTACCCATGGAATCCATGATCATTCCATCCCTCTCATCCTAGGAAGTATTCCTCCCAATGTTCGGCCTTATCGTCATCCCTTTTCCCTGAAGAATGAAATTGAGAAAAAAATTCATGAATTGCTAGAAGCAGGTGTGATTTGTTCCAGTACTAGCCCTTATTATTCCCTTGTGGTCATGGTACTAAAGAAAGAAGGTACTTGGCGCATGTGTCCTGATTTCCATGCCCTCAACAAACTTACCATCAAAGAAAAATTCCCCATTCCTTTCATTGATGACCTCTTGGATGAATTGAGTGGTGCTCAGTACTTCACCAAACTGGATCTACGTTTTGGCTACCACTAGATCCGTATGAAAGAAGAAGACATTCCCAAGACTTCATTTCACACTCATGAGGGTCATTATGAATTCTTGGTAATGCCCTTTGGATTTTGTAATGCTCCTTCCACTTTCCAAAGTCTTATGAATCATGTCTTCCATCCTTTTCTCTGTCTTCCATCCTTTTCTCTGTCATGTTTTCTTAATTTTATTTGATGATATTCTCATATATAGTAAAACTTGGTCATCCCATCTCTCCCATGTGAATCAAGTTCTCTATCTACTCTCTAAGCACCAAATTTTCCTCAAATAATCTAAATGTGCCTTCGGTGCCTCAGAAGTGGAATACCTAGGTCATATTGTCATCAAGGATGTTATCCAAGTGGATCCTAAGAAAATTGAATCTATGCAGGATTGGCCTCACCCTAAAACTCTTAAGAGATTGCATGAGTTTCTGGGTTTAACGGGCTATTATAGGAAGTTTGTTCGGAATTATGGAAAAATTGCAGCTCCTCTCACTTCTCTCCTTAAAAATAATGCTTTCATTTGGACTTCAACTATGGATCATTCCTTTCGAGCCTTGAAATATTCTATGTGCACGATCCCTGTCCTAGCACTTCCAGACTTCACAAAGACATTCGTATTGGAATGTGATTCTTCCAGAAAAGGAATTGGTGTCATCCTCATGCAAGATGGCAGGCCTTTGGCCTTCACTAGCAAACATCTTTCAGAACAACATTTGGGCCAATCCCTTTATGAAAATAAAATGTTAGCTATTTTGCATGATGTGGATATCTGGCGTCCTTATTTATTGGGTCAACGATTCCAAATCAAAACTGATCATCAAAGTCTCAAGTATTTCCTAGAACAACAAATTTCATCCCCGACGCAACAAATATGGGTGACCAAGCTATTTGGCTATGATTATGAGATCATTTACAATAAGGGTAAGTAAAATGTCGTGGTCGATGATATTTTCCAGAAATATGAAGAAGAAGGGTCCCTTTTCTCCCTCTCCTTCATTGTACCAGATTGGCTCCGAGTTGTTCGTTAGGAATGGATGCAACACCCCAAAATTTCTAGCCTGCTCCACCAATTGAAACACAATTCTTCAGTTTCTCCATGGTACTCTTGGCACAATGAAGAGCTTCGCTACAAAGGCCATTTGTATTTATGCAAGCAATCACAACTTAAATCCATAGTGATTTCTAAACTTCATGCCTCACCCACAGCCGAGCATTCAGGGTTTACCAAAACCTATGAACGAGTCAAACATTCTTTTTTCTGGGATGGTATGAAACATAACATCCACACCTTTGTGGATGAATGTGAGGTATTCCAATGCAACAAGGGAGAAACTGCCAAAGCTCCGGGAACACTCCAACTTCTTCTGATTCCCCCTGCTATTTGGCGATATATTTCTATGGATTTCATTGTGGTCTTACCTAAATTGGGAAATAAGTCAGTCATAATGGTGGTCGTAGATCGTCTCTCCAAATATGATAATTTTTGTGCTCTTCAATACCCATTCACAGTGGCCACAGTGGCTGAAATATTCATGGATAATATCTTCAAGCTTCATGGCATGCCTAATTCTATTGTATCTGATAGAGACCCCACTTTCACCATCAATTTTTGGCAAGAATTGTTCAAGCTACAGTGCACAAAATTTCATCTAAGCATTGCCTATCACCCCCAGACAGATGGCTAGAATGAAGTTGTCAACAAGTGTTTGGAAACATATTTGAGGTGTTTTGCATCTAAGAGGTAACATAAGTGGGCTCAATGGTAACCGCTAGCTGAATGGGAGTACAACACAACTTACCATACAACTACTCGCATGAATCCTTTTGAAGCAGCATGTTGACCGTTTATCCAACTAGGGGGTCAAATCCATGTTCCATGAAGATATGCATCATCATATGCAAATATGTCGAAGACAGTTTGGTTCTACTAGGCAATTTATGCCTCCAGCACACATTTTTGTAAACGGAATTTCCGCACCCTTGCATGGGTTAATAATGTAATAGGTCTGCATGGATCATAGTTAGGCCAGTTACCTTGGGATGGGTTCATTGGGAGATTTCATTTCATCGATGGTTTTTTATCCTCAGGTTATTAATTGGGCTTTTCAGCCTTATTAATTTCCCTTGAGTTTTTCCCTCACACCGGCAATAATTCCTCCAGAGTGGTGAAGGGCGCTCTAATGGAGTTATCCTCTGGTAACTATTGTTTAGGAATTATGTAAATGACCATGTATGACATCTTAGAAAGTTTCACGGAATTATGTCGAGTCTAGATAGGTTTTTTTTAATTAATTAAATTAATTAAATTTTCCTAAGGCTAGAAGTTTAATTATTTAATTAATTAATTGTTTTTGAGCAAATATTGTAAAAACTAGGTCCTTTGGATATTTCTATGGGTATTTGTGCTCAAAATAAATGGAAAGGCACCCCCTACACCCTTGGACCAAGTTTCAGCTCAGTTGGACAACTTTTGCTAGGTGTTTGTCCACCAGGAGTCTCAGTCAGTCAAAACATAAATTTTTATTGCTGAGTCATGACATAGTCAAAATGTCAATTTTGTAATTTTGAGCTAATGGGGTAATGTTAAGATGGATAAAAGCAAGAGAGATAAAAGCAAGAGAGATGGATAAAAGCAGGTTTGCCTCCACCTTGTGCCATTGTGAGTGGTTTGCATTCATTTTCGAGTTTTGCCTAATAATGGCCTACACCTTGTGTGAGAAATCCCCAAAATCGTATGGCTAGATAATATGTGTTGATGGTTATATTATGCTCATGTGATTAAAATCTTCTAGAGTAGACATCACACATCATCATATCTTAGCTTAATCCCTTAAGACATAGTTCCTTTTTATGCTCTAGTTTTCATCAAGTTTATAACACATGTTTTAGATGCAATATCTTATGGTTTAAGTGCTTTGAAAGTAATCTTTTAGATCTGCAATTTACCTATCTTTTAAGGCATTTTCCATCAATTGATTTAAAACATATGTGGAGCATGTACATGGTGTAGCGATAAGTTTTCTTTTCAGCAAATGTTTTCAATTCTTAGCATGCTCTCTAAATGAAGTAACTTACATGGCTAAATGGTTATGATCTAAGTCAATTTTCTGTTATACTTGACAAGTTGTTCTTGTCTTTCATTACACTCATTTATTTCAAGTTTACACACATACATGGTTAAGTGATTGACAATGGAATAGATCTTTACTTTCAGCTTTCTTTTCCATGCTTTAGATGTGTTCATTTGCTTCAATTCCATAATCTGCAACACACTTTCATAAGCTACATAAGTTTCGGTTTTGGGCATAATTCATTGTTTTTGGGCACTTAAAAGTCATCTAAACACTCATAAACACATCTTAAAACTTAGTCCTAAGCCTTAATAACATATTAGACTAACTAGGACACCTAAATTCACCATCTTCTCCATCTAAAACGGGGATTGAGGAAAACAACAGAAGGTGTTAGGCCGAAGACGGTCTCAGGGCATGCGACGTCCTTTCCGGGGAGTACTTAGTTCATTAGGGTTGACCTATGAAGCTAGGGTAGACCTCATTTCCTTACTTCTTGAGCATCCAGTAGCCATTTGGTAATTGGGGGAGGAGAATTAAGGTTTGACACTTAGTTAGGTGGGTAATTAAAATCTTTAAAATCCTTAAGCAACTCTTAACTACTTAGTGTTTTAGGCTTCACTATCTTGAGTACATCTTATGGTTGTTTAGAACACTAATTGCAAGTATACATATCTTTCAATATTTCATCCAAGTTTGTGGTTTGAATATCTAAGTGTTAAATCTTTTAAGTTTTGTTGAGCATTTGTCTTTCAAATATTTCATATCTTTTGGTTAATGCTCTTTATGGTGTGATCCAACAAGAGATAGTGCATCCCATTTGGAGGCATCATCTTTTTGGGTCTTGAGTGCTTTGTGGTTTTACATTGATAAGCATTCCAATAGAGTAAGTGCTATTAGGGCATGCTTGGCTAAATGTTGATGATCTTTATATCTTTAATATATTTGAATTCTCACATTTAAGAATTTGGTGAATTTGTTTATTTGTATCTTGTCTATCTTATATCTTTGTTCATAATTGTTGTAATATTCTTTATCTTTTGTGTAAGTACTTGTATCTAGTTTTGTTGTGAGATAGTTGTACTTAATTGAAATTTGTAATCATTTTGTAATTAACCTCCTTAAACTTTAGTTGACCCCTTTGCCCAACCATAGGCACTAGTCTTAGTTGACTTAGGGAAGGGTTTTGTTTGACATAAGTAATCTTGCATCTTACATTGCTACCTTTGCATCTTAGGTTAGTAATTCCCCCAAACTTCTAATCAATTAAAACCAACTCCTAGAACATAAACGTTAAATCTTATCTAGTAACTAGGGTCTGACCCCCTTGGCTTCCCTAGGAGTAAACCTAGAAGGAAGAGGTTCCAGTCAAGGTGACCGTGTGGACTGTGAACCTAGGCATTGTGCATCCAAGGACACACTAAGTGAGCTATACTTTGCTCACATTTACAAGTGTGTATTAGGATGGAAACATCTTTAGCGCCGTTGCTGGGGATAAGTCATTTATCCTTGGTCAAAATGACTTAACTTAATTTTTTTTAGAACTAAGTAATAAAAACTTTAGTCCCTAAAATTCATTGAACTTGCATTGGTTGAAGTTGTGTGGTTCCTTTCCAAGTGGAGACTCCATTGAACAATTCTGTCAGGTATACTACTAGGAGAAATTCACGTGGGGTGATTCATCCTTTTCTCGAGCCTGAAAAGGTTTATAGGAGGAGGTTGAGACACCTTGTTCCTAGGAGGCTACTTGAAAGTCTTGGAGAAGAAGCACTCACTGATATCTAATACTTGTTCCAAATTAATAATCAACAAACTGTTAATAATCCCAATAATACTCCTAACGTAACCATGAGTATATTTTTGAGACCTTTGAACTTTGCAACAATCCAAGGTGCCTCTCACGTAGTTCCTGAAAAATTTATTGACAAGTTGCCTACCTTTCAGGGAAACAATGCTATAAGTGCCAAGTATCATATCCTTAACTTTCATATGTGTGTGGAGAGATATTGTAGGGGTCATGATGAGGAAGATGTGAAAATGACTTTGTTTGTATATTCACTGGAAGTTGATGTTGCCGAATGGTTTACAGACTTTGATGAAAACAAGTTTCGCACCCTTGATGAGATATTGAATGAGTTTAGGAAGAGATGGGGAACATAGATTCCTGCTTGATGCTCTTACCACTAGCCATAAGAAAGAAAATGAAATTATGGTAGAATTTAACACTAAGTTTAATAGCTTGGTGAAAAGCCTTCATAATGACATTAAGCCTTCAGATACTGCAATTTTGATTTATTATATTGAGGCATTTGAGGGTGAAATGAGGTATGCCTTAAGGGATAAGGATCCTCAAACTTTACAAGCAACACAAGCTACAACTATAAAAATTGAACAGAATATGTTGGAGGCTAGGAAGTCCAACATTCCTGGCTTCACAAGAGGTTCTTCTTCAAAGGTTAATGATGAAAAGAAGAAGGAAGTAAAGGGTCAAGAGTCATCAAGTGATGGGATTAAGTAATTGACCCAGTTGATTAAGAAAATGGATATAAACCATGCCAATTAGACCAATGCCTTGAAAAATAGGTTGATCACTATGGAGAGGTCCCAAAACAATAGAAAACAACATAAACCAAATGATAAGTGGCCAAGAAGACCTCCCCAAAATGATCAAAAGCCACCAAATCCTTTTGAATCCACCAACTTGGTAGATCATCACTCCATACCTTATTGTAGGCCTTGTGGTGAGTTTCATGAGGAAGTGACTTGTCCAGTTTTCCTTGAAGGTTGTTATGATGATTATGGAAATCAAGGAAATGAAAAAATAAATATGTGTGGTAAACAATACTATGGGGGCATGTATGATTGGATGGGTTTTGACGGGAGTAGTGGAAACTTCATGAACAATGTTTTTGATAAGGAAACAGAAAAGCATAGGCCCAAGCCCACACCCCAACAGATTGCAGAAATGGCTAAGTATAGAGGCATTACATACCAAAGGAATGGAAATAAAGGTCAAACTAGTGTTCCCAAGGTATCTCCAATTCCTTCTAAGTCTAATGTGCCTATTAATGTAGATTTGAATATTGACTTAGGTGGTTGGTTGAGTAATGCAAAGATGTTGGTACCAGTATCAGAACTCATGAAGATCCCTTCTCAAAGGGAAAATCTACTTAAATCCATAGAATATTCCCCTAAGAGTTTTGTTGAGAAGCAACCAGCTATGTCTTACCGGGATGCACCAGTGATTTTACAGAATTGGAATAGGGGGAATGAGAAGAATTTTCCTTTCTACCTTTCTTTACATTTTTTACACAATTGCATGCTAGATTCAGGGGAAAGCTCTAATGTTATGACTAAGAAAGTAATGGAACAGTTGAACTTAAGAATATACAGACCTTAACATAACATTTGTTCCATGGATAGTAAAACGATTGAAGTGCATGGATTGATTAAGGGATTGCAAGTACACTTAGCAGTTTTTATGGATATCATGATTGAAATGGATATTGTGGTGGTTGATGTTCTGGATGCTTGGGGAGTGTTATTGAATAGAAAGGCATCTACAGATTTGGGTGGTAGCTTACAAATGGATTTATCTTATGCCACCCTCCCCACTCCAGATGAGAACACTTTCAAGTTAAATATGGAAGTGTATGGAAGGTACCATGTTGAAGACCCAAAGAACCCCAAAAATGAGTTAAAGTATAATGATGAGGGTATGGGTAATTATGCCATTTTTTCTAACTCCATTGTGCCCCTAGAAGATAAATTCCAAGATAATGAGTTAGGCAAAGTATGGTACATGAATTTTGATGGTGCTTTTTCTAGAGCAGGAAAAGGTGCTGGAATTGTGCTTCAAGCTCCAAGTGGTAAAGTGTTGAAATTTGCTTATAGGTTGGAGTTTGATGCAACCAATAATGTGGCTGAATATGAGGCTTTGCTCCTTGGTTTAGAACTTTGCAAAGATAGGGGTGTGAAATGTCTAAATATCAAAGGGGATTCAGACTTGGTCATACAACAACTAAAGAATAAATTTGCTTGCAAGTCTGAGAGATTGAAAAGATATAGGAATGCAATTTGGGACTTAATAAATGATCTAGATGCTTTGAACTTGATTGTTATTCCTAGAGAACAGAATTCAAAGGCAGATGAACTTGTAGTAGTTGCTTCCACACTTCAACTTCTAGACAGTTTGATTGATGAAAATATTTTGATGGAAGTGATTTTTAGACCCTCAATTCCTGATAACATGAATCATTGGCATGTTTTTTATGATGATAAACAGGTTATCAAGTTTTTGACTCATATGCATGAATTTTCTGATTTTGGCATCAGTATAAAAGAGGAGGGTTGTAATTGTACTAGAAATGATGATAAGGTGAAAGCACCCCCTAGGTGAGTTGTGTCCTTGGAAAGGGACTTTGATAGACAAGATGGTCACAAGCAAAAAGAAGACTCAAAGTCAACATTGAAGTCAACATTGGAACTAATGAAGAGCCTAGGATGATAAATATAGGCAAGACTACCCCTATAGAGGAAAGGAATGAAATTGTTAAGTTATTAAGGGAGTATAGGGATGTCTTGGCCTTCAGTTATGATGAGATCAAAGTCTATGGGGAGGATGTAATTCAACATGTGATTCATGTTAAGGAAGAAACCAAGCCCTTTATACATAAATTGAGGCAAATGAACCCTAAGTTAGCTCCTTTGGTCCAACAGGAGTTACAAAAAATGTTAGAGGCAGGAATAATTGCCCAAACTAGACATTCTTCATGGTGCTCAAATTTGGTTGCTAGGAAGAAGAATGGAAAGATCAGGATATGCATTGACTTCAGGAATTTGAACATCACTTGCACAAAAGACCACTACCCCCTTCCCAAAATGGAAAATTTACTTCAAAGAGTAACATGATCAGGAATGATTTCCATGCTTGATGGTTTTTCCGGTTATAATCAGATCAGACTTAAAGCAGAAGATAGGCATAAGACAACTTTTACTACTCCATGGGGAACCTTTGAATATCTTAGAATGCCATTTGGTTTATCAAATGTTCGATCTACTTTTCAGAGAGCTATGGATTATGCCTTTAGGGGGATGATTGGAAAATTGATTGAAATATATCAGAATGATTTAACAGTATTTTCTAAGGATGGGAAAACTCACATTAACCACCTTAGGCAAGTTTTTGACAGATGTAGAGAATTTTGAATTTCTCTAAATATTGCTAAGTCAGTCTTTGGGGTGATAGGAGGTAAATTATTGGGCCACATAATTTCAAAAGATGGGTTCAAGTTATACCCAGAGAGAGTTGAATCCATTGGTAAGGTGCCTTTGCCTATATCAAAGAAAGCTTTCCAATCCTTCTTAGGACAAGCCAATTTTGTCCATAGGTTCATTCCTAACTATGCTGAGATCATGAAACCTATATATAAGTTGCTTAAGAAGGATGTTAAATTTGAATGGAATGAAGAAATTAAGTGATCTTTCGAAAGTATTAAGACTGCCATATGTGAAGCTCCCATCCTTGTTAGCCTAGAATATAACAAGGACTTTCAGATTTTCTCCTTTGCTTCTGAAGACACTATTGCTGGTGTGTTGCTTCAGAAAAATGATCAAGGCCATGATCAACCCATTGCATATATGAGTAGGGCCTTGCAAAATTCAGATCTTAAGTATCCCATGTTTGAGAAACAAGCTTATGCCTTAGTGAAATCACTCAAACAGTTCAGAGTCTTTATCAGATATTCCAAAGTGATTGGTTATGTTCCTAATTCTGCGGTTAAGGATGTTTTATCTCAAGTGGAAGGATTAGGCTCAAGGGGTAGATGGATTTCTAAGATCCAAGAGTATGATTTGGAAATCAAACCTACAAAATTGATTAAGGGTCAAGGTCTAGCTAAGATGTTGACAGAAAGTAATGAGAAGGCTTTGGGTATGGTTTTCCAAATCAATAATGAAGAATGGCATCCTAATTTGTTGAATCTTGAACAAGTAGAGTGGTATGTAGACATCGTTTTTTATCTTAAGAATCTAACTAGTCCAAGACATCTAGTAGGACACAAGAAAAGGGCTTTAAGGTTAAAATCTTCTAAGTATGTCCTTACTAGAGATGGATTAGGATGGAAGAATCCTGATAGGGTTATCCTTATATGTGTGGATGACGTTGAGTCAAAGAAACTAATGGATGAATTCCATGGGGGGTTTTGTGGTAGACATTTTGCTGCTAAAACTACTACCCACAAAATTCTTAGAGAAGGATATTATTGGCCCACAATATTTTCAGATGTGCATCAGTTTGTTAGGAAATGTGAGCCATGTAAACTTTTCATGGGAAAGAAAAAGTTAGCAGCTCTCCCTTTACAACCAGTTATGGTTGAAGCACCTTTTCAGCAGTGGGGTTTGGACTTCATCGGGAAGTTTAATGATAATTCAAGTAATGGGTATTCATGGGTTATCACAGAAACAAATTAATTTACCAAGTGGGTTGAAGCCATTACTATGAAGTCAGCAACTAAGAAGGTTGTGATGGACTTCCTAGAAGACAAAAATATTACTAGATTTGGGGTCCCATCAAAGATAGTGGTAGATAATGCCAAGGCCTTTTGTTTAGATGAGATGTCTTCTTTTTGTTTCAAGTATGGTATTATCTTATCGCATGCATCAAATTACTATCCCCAAGGAAATGGTGTTATCCTCATTTTTGGTTATCAAGATGATGACATGATAATGACATGGTGATAGAAGATCTAGCTCTTCTTTAAGATCATTTTCATGAAGAAAGTTACACTTGTCAGTT